>ONZH01024357.1:0-35315 GCA_900303285.1 Rhinella marina | reverse complement strand
CGGTCCTCTACTTATCTCCACACATCTGCACCCCCGGACACCTCTACTTATCTCCACACACCTGCCCCCCCGGTCTCTACTTATCTCCACACAGCTGCACCCCGGTCCTCTACTTATCTCCACACACCCTGCACCCCCGGTCTCTACTTATCTCCACACATTGCACCCCGGTCCCTACTTACATCCTGCACCCCCGGTCTCTACTTACCTCCACAACATCTGCACCCCCGGTCCCTACTTATCTCCACACACCCTGCACTCCCGGTCCTCTACTTAGCTCCACACACCCTGCACCCCGGTCCTCTACTTATCTCCACACACCCTGCACACCCCGGTCCTCTACTTACCTCCACACACCCTGCACCCCGGTCCTCTACTTACTTTCTCCACACACCCTGCACCCCCGGTCTCTCTACTTGCATCCTCCACACACACCCTGCACCCCGGTCCTCTACTTATCTCCACACACCCTGCACCCCCGGTCTCTACTTATCTCCACACACCCTGCACCCCCGGTCCTCTACTTATCTCCACACATCTGCACTCCCCGGTCCTCTACTTATCTCCACACACCCTGCACACCCCGGTCCTCTACTTATCTCCACACACCCTGCACCCCCGGTCCCTCTACTTATCTCCACACATCCCTGCACTCCCGGTCCTCTACTTACCTCCACACTATCCTGCACCCCGGTCCTCTACTTATCTCCACAACACCTGCACCCCGGTCTACTTATCTCCACACACTACCCCGGTCCTCTATTATCTCCACACATCCTGCACCCCCGGTCCTCTACTTATCTCCACACACCCTGCACCCCCGGTCCCTCTATCCTTATCTCCACACACCCTGCACCCCCGGTCCTCTACTTATCTCCACACACCCTGCACCCCCGGTCCTCTACTTATCTCCACACACCCTGCACCCCGGTCCACTACTTATCCTCCACACACCTCCCCTGCACCCCGGTCCTCTACCTATCTCACACACACCTGCACCCCGGTCCTCTACTTATCTCCACACACCCTGCACCTCCGTCCTGCTCTTATCTCCACACACCCTGCACCCCCGTCCTCTACTTACTCCTCACACACCCTGCACCCCCGGTCCTCTACTTATTCTCCACAAACCCTGCACCCCGGTCCACACACACCCCTACATCTCCACACACCCTGCACCCCCGGTTCTCTACTTATCTCCACACACCCTGCACCCCCGGTCCTCTACTTATCTCCACACACCCTGCACCCCCGGTCCTCTACTTATCTCCACACACCCTGCACCCCCGTCCCTCTACTTATCTCCACACACTCTGCACCCCCGGGTCTCTACATCTCCACACACCCTGCACCCCCGGTCCTCTACTTCTCCACACACCCTGCACCCCCGGTCCTCTACTTATCTCCACACACTGCACCCTGGTCCTCTACTTATCTCCACACACCCTGCACCTGCACCCCCGGTCCTCTACTTATCTCCACACACCTGCACCCCGGTCCTCTACTTATCTCCACACATCCTGCACCCCCGGTCCTCTACTTATCTCCACACACCCTGCAACCCCCGGTCCCTCTACTTATCTCCACACACCCTGCACCCTCCGGTCTCTACTTATCTCCACACATCCTGCACCCTCCCGGTCCTCTACTTATCTCCACACACCTGCACCCCCGGTCCTCTACTTATCTCCACACACCCTGCACCCCCGGTCCTCTACTTATCTCCAACACACCCTGCACCCCCGGTCCTCTACTTATCTCCACACACCCTGCACCCCGGTCCTCTACTTATCTCCACACACCCTGCACCCCCGGTCCTCTACTTATCTCCACACACCCTGCACCCCCGGTCCTCTACTTATCTCCACACACCCTGCACCCCGGTCCTCTACTTAATCTCCACACATCCTGCACTCCCCGGTCCTCTACTTATCTCCACACACCCTGCACCCCGGTCTCTACTTATCTCCCACACACCCTGCACCCCCGGTCCTCTACTTATCTCCACACACCCTGCACCCCCCGGTCTCTACTTACCTCCACACACCCCTGCACCCCCGGTCCTCTACTTATCTCCACACACCCTGCACCCCCGGTCCTCTACTTATCTCCACACACCCTGCACCCCCGGTCCTCTACTTATCTCCTCACACCCCTGCACCCCCGGCCTCTACTTATCTCCACACATCCTGCACCCCCGGTCCTCTACTTATCTCCACACACCCTGCACCCCCGGTCCTCTAACTTATCTCCACACACCCTGCTGCACCCCCGGTCCTCTACTTATCTCCACACATCCTGCACCCCGGTCCTCTACTTATCTCCACACACCCTGCACCCCCGGTCCTCTACTTTTATCTCCACACACCCTGCACCCCGGTCCTCTACTTATCTCCACACACCCTGCAGCCCCGGTCCTCTACTTACTCCACACACCCTGCACACCCCGGTCCTCTACTTACCTCCACACACCCTGCACTCCCGGTCCTCTACTTATCTCACACACACCTGCACCCCCGGTCCTCTACTTATCTCCACAACCCTGCACCCCCGGTCCTCTACTTATCTCCACACACCCTGCACCCCCGGTCCTCTACTCCACAACCCTATCTCCACACACCCTGCACCCCCGGTCCTCTACTTATCTCCACACACCCTGCACCCCCGGTCCCCTCTACTACACCCTGCACCCGGTCCTTCTCTTACCTCCACACACCCTGCACCCCCGGTCCTCTACTTATCTCCACACACCCTGCACCCCCGGTCCTCTACTTATCTCCACACACCCTGCACCCCCGGTCCTCTACTTATCTCCACACACCCTGCACCCGGTCCCTCTACTTATCTCCACACATCCTGCACTCCCGGTTCTCTACTTATCTCCACACACTCTGCAACCCCGGTCCTCTACTTATCTCCACACACCCTGCACCCCCGGTTCCTCTATTATCTCCACACACCCTGCACCCCCCGATCCTCTACTTATCCCAACATCCTGCACCCCCGTCCTCTACTTATCTCCACACACCTGCACCCCCGGTCCTCACCCCCCGGTCCTCACTTATCTCCACCCTGCACCCCGGTCCTCTACTTCTCTCCACACACCCTGCACCCCCGGTCCTCTACTTACCTCCACACACCCTGCACCCCCGTCCTCTACTTCCTCCACACAACCCTGCACCCCCGGTCCTCTACTTCTCTCCACACACCCTGCACCCCGGTCCTCTACTTCTCTCCACACACCTGCACCCCCGGTCTCTACTTACCTCCACACACCCTGCACCCACCGGTCCTCTCTTACCTCCACACATCCTGCACCCCCGGTCCTCTACTTATCTCCACACACCCTGCACCCCTGGTCCTCTACTTATCTCCACACACCCTGCACCCCCGTCCTCTACTTATCTCCACACACCCTGCACCCCCGTCCTCTACTTACCTCCACACACCCTGCACCCCCGGTCTCTCTACTGATCTCCACACACCCTGCACCCCCGGTCCTCTACTTATCTCCACACACCACACCCTGCTCCCCCGGTCTCTACTTATCTCCACACACCCTGCACCCCGCTCTACTATTCTTATCTCCACACACCCTGCACCCCCGGTCCTCTATCTCCACACACCCTGCACCCCGGTCCTCTACTGATCTCCACACACCCTGCACCCCCGTCCTCTACTTACCTCCACACACCCTGCACCCCGGTCCTCTACTTATCTCCACACACCCTGCACCCCGGTCCTCTACTTATCTCCACACACCCTGCACCCCTGTCCTCTACTTATCTCCACACACCCTGCACCCCCGGTCCTTACTTATCTCCACACACCCTGCACCCCCGGTCCTCTAACTTACCTCTCACACACCCTGCACCCCCGGTCCTCTACTTATCTCCACACACCCTGCACTCCCGGTCCTCTACTTATCTCTACACACCCTGCACCCCTGGTCCTCTACTGATCTCCACACACCCTGCACCCCCGGTCCTCTTCATATCTCCACACACCCTGCACCCCTGGTCCTCTACTTACCTCCACACACCCTGCACCCCTGGTCCTCTTCATATCTCCACACACCCGCTGCACCCCCGGTCCTCTTCATATCTCCACACACCCTGCACCCCCGGTCCTCTACTTATCTCCACACACCCTGCAACCCCCGGTCCTCTACTGATCTCCACACACCCTGCACCCCCGGTCCTCTACTTATCTCGACACACCCTGCACCCCTGGTCCTCTTCATATCTCCACACACCCTGCACCCTCGGTCCTCCTTACCTACTGGGGTCTGCGCTCTTCTGCTGCCCGGGTTATCACAGGAGATGTTGAGGGCAGCTGTCAGGTTCCAGGTGGCATTGCTGCTCAGGCTCAGGTTGTGCCAGCCTGGGTACCTGGTCAGCTGGCTGCGGCGGCACAGTAAGTCCTGCAAGGCACTCATGTTCCCAGGCAGACGCAGAGGGTCCATCTTCTCCAGCTTACAGGCTGTCAGTCGGTGCAGCTGTCATAGTGCCTGCTGGGAGTCATGTGTCCCCCGCGCTGCCATGTGCAGACTGCCATACACCGAGTCCGGCTCTGCCTCCAGCCTCCAGCGTTGGCTCATGCGGCGGCGGAGCGCCCTCCTGTGGCTGAGCGGCAGCACCGCACCTTCCCACAAGCCTGTGGCAGCGCAGTGACTGGCAGGTGACAGGTCTGCTCTGCAGGTTGTGCACGGCTGACACTGCACCTCTGCATTGTAGCCACAGCCTGAAGAATTACTTCTGCAGGAATCTGTTGCTCCAGGACAAGGTGCTAGTGTGAACAGGATTCTGCTGCCACCTCAGATTCATCAGCAGGTCCATTGTTTTGCACTGTCATCCAGTTGATTTCTGTGTTGTACGTATAGTTGTGACCGTCCATATATTAACCCTCTGAGGACCTCCAGTGCTGATGGATCCATTCGATCACCAATCCCATGTCATATCCATACAGTGAGCCCCCTGCAGATATGCCTGGCGGATACATTAACCTCTTCCTGTTTGTTTTCACCTTGCGGGAAAAGTTGTTTTTTTTTGTGAATTGTAAGATTTAATGTTCCATATCTATTGTATTGGAGAACTTTGAAAAGCTTTGCTGTTGTTACAGCGTCGTCTGCTTTGTATATTTCATCTTTGGCCGGCGTTCACCGCAGGGTTAAATAACGCAATGAATAAGCCGATCGATACCAGTTACGTTTATCATTTAGATGGTTCTGACATAACTGGGAGATTTTTAACTTTTAGTAAGTGGTTTTTTATACTAAACATTTTATAAAATCTAGTTTGTCTTTTAGCTCCTCTTGGGCAGGAGAACCTCCTCGATGGCCGGTACAGTCCACTGTGTGCCTCTGGATTTTACCGTCATCCTATTATACCCTGCCTTTGGACACTAGACCTCTCTGCACCCCGGGGGGGGGCAATCAGGTGACAGAAGGAGCCCCCTCCTGTTTAACCTCTTAAATGCTGTGGTGACACCTTGGCTGCTCCAGAATAGTGTCAGTTGCATTCATTTCTTTTAAGAATTCCAGAGGAGCATGTATGGCCTATAAGTCTCCACCAATTAAGGCGCCCTCTCCCCAAGGAGAGATAGTATCCCCCCAAATCTAGACCTAGGCCTCTCACCCAGTTAGGTCAGTCCTCTCTGCTCTTACTGATGAAGGGCAATCACCCAGGAACAGCTGTCTACAGATGAGACACTGGCTTATTTAATATCCAAGTCATGTCTCAAGGCCTGTTTAAAGGGTCGAACATTGACTTATAGGATATCTGCCTTACATCGGGTGGCATCAGAGGCGGAGCTTGTTAGGAGCTCATTTGCATCCCTTTCTTCCCATCTTAGTGTCATATCACTGGGGCTACAAGTATAGCATAGTACCTGCAGCTTCCAACACTGGAGAGCTGATAGGGGAACCCAGCACTAAAGCTTCCCATCTTGTGATCCTCCAGAATTTCTCATCTTGTGTTTCTCCCAAATGTCCTATACTGTGTTCGTCCAGAATGCCTTATGCAGTATTCCTATAGAACACCCCACATTGTGTTCCTCCGGAATTTATTTAAGAGGTTTGGATTTGGTCTGGTCATTTATAGGATTTGGATTTGGTCCGGTCATTTATAGGATTTGGATTTGGCCCGGTCATTTATAGGATTTGGCCCGGTCATTTATAGGATTTGGATTTGGCCCGGTCATTTGTAGGATTTGGATTTGGTCCGGTCATTTATAGGATTTGGTCCGGTCATTTATAGGATTTGGATTTGGTCCGGTCATTTATAGGATTTGGATTTGGTCCGGTCATTTATAAGATTTGGATTTGGTCCGGTCATTTATAAGATTTGGATTTGGTCTGGTAATTTATAGGATTTGGATTTGGTCCGGTCATTTATAGGATTTGGATTTGGCCCGGTTATTTATAGGATTTGGTCCGGTCATTTATAAGATTTGGATTTGGTCTGGTAATTTATAGGATTTGGATTTGGACCGGTCATTTATAGGATTTGGATTTGGCCCGGTCATTTATAGGATTTGGTCCGGTCATTTATAAGATTTGGATTTGGTCTGGTAATTTATAGGATTTGGATTTGGACCGGTCATTTATAGGATTTGGATTTGGCCCGGTCATTTATAGGATTTGGTCGGGTCATTTATAAGATTTGGATTTGGTCCGGTCATTTATAGGATTTGGATTTGGTCCGGTCATTTATAGGATTTGGATTTGGTCCGGTCATTTATAAGATTTGGATTTGGTCCGGTCATTTATAGGATTTGGATTTGGTCCGGTCATTTATAAGATTTGGATTTGGTCCAGTCATTTATAAGATTTGGATTTGGTCCGGTCATTTATAAGATTTGGATTTGGTCCCGGTCATTTATAGGATTTGGATTTGGTCCGGTCATTTATAAGATTTGGATTTGGTCTGGTAATTTATAGGATTTGGATTTGGTCCGATCATTTATAGGATTTGGATTTGGTCTGGTCATTTATAAGATTTGGTCCGGTCATTTATAAGATTTGGATTTGGTCCGGTCATTTATAGGATTTGGATTTGGTCCGGTCATTTATAGGATTTGGATTTGGTCCGGTCATTTATAGGATTTGGATTTGGTCCGGTCATTTATAAGATTTGGATTTGGTCCGGTCATTTATAAGATTTGGATTTGGTCCGGTAATTTATAGGATTTGGATTTGGTCCAGTCATTTATAAGATTTGATAAACAAGGTAAGTAGGCACACTCAGAGATGGGATTGAATAAATAGAGAGGATTATTTATTATCTATATTAAGGAATAGTAAATAGTAAATAAGTAAAAATACGAAAAATTGTATTAAAAATGAAGTAAAAACAAAAACAAAACAATATCCGATGATATCTGGGTGGTCACTGGGAGTAACAGCTGTTGACCCAGATAAAGAATCCACTGTACTGATAAATAATAATAAATAATAATTCTTGTGATGATTCCGGTGATTATATTAAAAATAATGTTATTACACCTATTAGTTCATTGGTGATTCAGTGGTGTGTCCAAAATTATAAAAATAAGCAGTCAATTGGTGGTACAGTAGTTGAAATAGTCAGTGTACTACGTTACCACTCTTGGTGTCTCGTGGGTCCGTTCTGTAGGTGGTCCTATTGGGGGTGTATACCGTAGTAGTGGCTGCAGCCCGTGCTTCTTGATCCGCCGTGTAGTCTTGCTGTTCTGGCAGGTATACGGCGTGCTCTGTTTGGCGCGCGATTCCGGAATGCGCCTTTTCCTCTCCGATGGCGTGTCACGTGGCGTCCCACGTGGTATGCTCTTAGCCGGCAGCTGGTAAATTGCTCCGGGATATTTAAGAATCGGGCTGGAAGCAAGCTTTATAGGCGGTTGTTGTATATCCTGATAGTGAAGAATTACAACTATTGTGAATATATAATCATAAAGTTCGCATTAACTCCTATATCTCCAGGTTCTCACTGCTTTCCCATACGCGTTTCGGGGTTAACGCCCCTTCCTCAGTGGTCAGCAGTATACATGTTTGCCTACTTACCTTGTTTATCATTCACTTTTGTCTACATACGGCATATGGGTGTGCTGTCTAGTAGTGCACCTCATTTTACATCTGACTGACTGGTGAGCCACTATCATTATTTATCTATTTATAAGATTTGGTCCGGTCATTTATAAGATTTGGTCCGGTCATTTATAAGATTTGGTCCGGTCATTTATAAGATTTGGTGTGGTCATTTATAAGATTTGGTCCGGTCATTTATAAGATTTGATCCGGTCATTTATAAGATTTGGTCCGGTCATTTATAAGATTTGGTCCGGTCATCTATAAGATTTGATCCGGTCATTTATAAGATTTGGTCTGGTCATTTATAGGATTTGGTCTGGTCATTTATAGGATTTGGTCCAGTCATTTATAAGATTTGGATTTGGTTCGGTCATTTATAGGATTTGGATTTGGTCCTGTCATTTATAGGATTTGGTCCGGTCATTTATAGGATTTGGATTTGGTCCTGTCATTTATAAGATTTGGTCTGGTCATTTATAGGATTTGGATTTGGTCCTGTCATTTATAAGATTTGGTCCGGTCATTTATAAGATTTGGTGTGGTCATTTATAAGATTTGGTCCGGTGATTTATAAGATTTGATCCGGTGATTTATAAGATTTGATCCGGTGATTTATAAGATTTGGTGTGGTCATTTATAGGATTTGGTCCGGTCATTTATAAGATTTGGTCCGCTCATTTATAGGATTTGGATTTGGTCCTGTCATTTATAGGATTTGGTTTTGGTCCGGTCATTTATAGGATTTGGTCCGCTCATTTATAGGATTTGGATTTGGTCCGGTCATTTATAGGATTTGGTTTTGGTCCGGTCATTTATAGGATTTGGTCCGGTCATTTATAGGATTTGGTTTTGGTCCGGTCATTTATAGGATTTGGATTTGGTCTGGTCATTTATAGGATTTGGTCCGGTCATTTATAGGATTTGGATTTGGTACGGTCATTTATAGGATTTGGTCCGTCATTTATAGGATTTGGATTTGGTCTGGTCATTTATAAGATTTGGTCCGGTCATTTATAAGATTTGGTCCGATCATTTATAGGATTTGGTCCGGTCATTTATAAGATTTGGTGTGGTCATTTATAGGATTTGGTCCGGTCATTTATAGGATTTGGTCTGGTCATTTATAGGATTTGGTCCGGTCATTTATAGGATTTGGTCTGGTCATTTATAAGATTTGGTCCGGTCATTTATAAGATTTGATCCGGTCATTTATAAGATTTGGTGTGGTCATTTATAAGATTTGATCCGGTCATTTATAAGATTTGGTGTGGTCATTTATAGGATTTGGTCCGGTCATTTATAAGATTTGTCGGTCATTTATAAGATTTGGTCCGGTCATTTATAAGATTTGGTCGCATTAAGATTGGTCCGCTTATTTATAGGATTTGGATTTGGTCCTGTCATTTATAGGATTTGGTCTGGTCATTTATAGGATTTGGATTTGGTCCGGTCATTTATAAGATTTGGTGTGGTCATTTATAGGATTTGGTCCAGTCATTTATAAGATTTGGTCCGGTGATTTATAAGATTTGGTCCGGTGATTTATAAGATTTGGTGTGGTCATTTATAGGATTTGGTCCGGTCATTTATAAGATTTGGTCCGCTCATTTATAGGATTTGGATTTGGTCCTGTCATTTATAGGATTTGGATTTGTTCCTGTCATTTATAGGATTTGGTTTTGGTCCGGTCATTTATAGGATTTGGTTTTGGTCCGGTCATTTATAGGATTTGGTCCGGTCATTTATAGGATTTGGTTTTGGTCCGGTCATTTATAGGATTTGGATTTGGTCTGGTCATTTATAGGATTTGGTCCGGTCATTTATAGGATTTGGATTTGGTACGGTCATTTATAAGATTTGGTCCAGTCATTTATAAGATTTGGTCCGATCATTTATAGGATTTGGTCCGGTCATTTATAAGATTTGGTGTGGTCATTTATAAGATTTGGTGTGGTCATTTATAGGATTTGGTCCGGTCATTTATAGGATTTGGTCTGGTCATTTATAGGATTTGGTCTGGTCATTTATAGGATTTGGTCTGGTCATTTATAAGATTTGATCCGGTCATTTATAAGATTTGGTGTGGTCATTTATAGGATTTGGTCCGGTCATTTATAGGATTTGGTCCGGTCATTTATAAGATTTGATCCGGTCATTTATAAGATTTGGTGTGGTCATTTATAAGATTTGGTCCGGTCATTTATAAGATTTGATCCGGTCATTTATAAGATTTGATCCGGTCATTTATAAGATTTGGTCCGGTCATTTATAGGATTTGGATTTGGTCCGGTCATTTATAGGATTTGGTCTGGTCATTTATAGGATTTGGATTTGGTCTGGTCATTTATAGGATTTGGTCCGGTCATTTATAGGATTTGGATTTGGTACGGTCATTTATAGGATTTGGTCCGTCATTTATAGGATTTGGATTTGGTCTGGTCATTTATAAGATTTGGTCCGGTCATTTATAAGATTTGGTCCGATCATTTATAGGATTTGGTCCGGTCATTTTTCGGATTTGGTCCGGTCATTTTTCGGATTTGGTCCAGTCATTCATAGGATTTGGTCTGGTCATTTATAGGATTTGGCCTGGTCATTTATAAGATTTGATCTGGTCATTTATAAGATTTGGTGTGGTCATTTATAGGATTTGGTCCGGTCATTTAGAAAATTTGATCCGGTCATTTATAAGATTTGGTGTGGTCATTTATAGGATTTGGTCCGGTCATTTATAGGATTTGGTCCGGTCATTTATAGGATTTGGTCCGGTCATTTATAGGATTTGGTCCGGTCATTTATAGGATTTGGTGTGGTCATTTATAAGATTTGGTCCGGTCATTTATAGGATTTGGTCCGGTCATTTATAGGATTTGGTTTTGGTCCGGTCATTTATAGGATTTGGATTTGGTCTGGTCATTTATAGGATTTGGTCCGGTCATTTATAGGATTTGGATTTGGTACGGTCATTTATAAGATTTGGTCCAGTCATTTATAAGATTTGGTCCGATCATTTATAGGATTTGGTCCGGTCATTTATAAGATTTGGTGTGGTCATTTATAAGATTTGGTGTGGTCATTTATAGGATTTGGTCCGGTCATTTATAGGATTTGGTCTGGTCATTTATAGGATTTGGTCTGGTCATTTATAGGATTTGGTCTGGTCATTTATAAGATTTGATCCGGTCATTTATAAGATTTGGTGTGGTCATTTATAGGATTTGGTCCGGTCATTTATAGGATTTGGTCCGGTCATTTATAAGATTTGATCCGGTCATTTATAAGATTTGGTGTGGTCATTTATAAGATTTGGTCCGGTCATTTATAAGATTTGATCCGGTCATTTATAAGATTTGATCCGGTCATTTATAAGATTTGATCCGGTCATTTATAAGATTTGGTCCGGTCATTTATAGGATTTGGATTTGGTCCGGTCATTTATAGGATTTGGTCTGGTCATTTATAGGATTTGGATTTGGTCTGGTCATTTATAGGATTTGGTCCGGTCATTTATAGGATTTGGATTTGGTACGGTCATTTATAGGATTTGGTCCGTCATTTATAGGATTTGGATTGGTCTGGTCATTTATAAGATTTGGTCCGGTCATTTATAAGATTTGGTCCGATCATTTATAGGATTTGGTCCGGTCATTTTTCGGATTTGGTCCGGTCATTTTTCGGATTTGGTCCAGTCATTCATAGGATTTGGTCTGGTCATTTATAGGATTTGGCCTGGTCATTTATAAGATTTGATCTGGTCATTTATAAGATTTGGTGTGGTCATTTATAGGATTTGGTCCGGTCATTTAGAAAATTTGATCCGGTCATTTATAAGATTTGGTGTGGTCATTTATAGGATTTGGTCCGGTCATTTATAGGATTTGGTCCGGTCATTTATAGGATTTGGTCCGGTCATTTATAGGATTTGGTCCGGTCATTTATAGGATTTGGTCCGGTCATTTATAGGATTTGGTGTGGTCATTTATAAGATTTGGTCCGGTCATTTATAAGATTTGGTCCGGTCATTTATAAGATTTGGTCCGGTCATTTATAAGATTTGGTCCGGTCATTTATAGGATTTGGTCCGGTCATTTATAGGATTTGGTCTGCTCATTTATAAGATTTGGTCCGGTCATTTATAAGATTTGGTCCGGTCATTTATAAGATTTGGTCCGGTCATTTATAGGATTTGGTCCGGTCATTTATAGGATTTGGTCCGGTCATTTATAGGATTTGGTCCGGTCATTTATAAGATTTGGTCCGGTCATTTATAGGATTTGGTCCGGTCATTTATAGGATTTGGTCCGGTCATTTAGGATTGGTGGTCATTTATAGGATTTATAGGATTGGTCCGGTCATTTATAAGATTTGGTCCGGTCATTTATAAGATTTGGTGTGGTCATTTATAAGATTTGGTCCGGTCATTTATAGGTTTTCGTCCGGTCATTTAGAAGATTTGGTCCGGTCATCTATAAGATTTGGTGTGGTCATTTATAAGATTTGGTCCGGTCATTTATAAGATTTGGTCCGGTCATTTATAGGATTTGGTCCGGTCATCTATAAGATTTGGTCCGGTCATTTATAAGATTTGGTCCGGTCATTTATAGGTTTTCGTCCGGTCATTTAGAAGATTTGGTCCGGTCATCTATAAGATTTGGTGTGGTCATTTATAAGATTTGGTCCGGTCATTTATAAGATTTGGTCCGGTCATTTATAGGATTTGGTCTGGTCATTTATAAGATTTGGTCCGGTCATTTATAAGATTTGGTCCGGTCATTTATAGGATTTGGTCCGGTCATCTATAAGATTTGGTGTGGTCATTTATAGGATTTGGTCTGGTCATTTATAAGATTTGGTCCGGTCATTTATAAGATTTGGTCTGCTCATTTATAAGATTTGGTCCGGTCATTTATAAGATTTGGTCCGGTCATCTATAAGATTTGGTCCGGTCATTTATAAGATTTGGTCCGGTCATCTATAAGATTTGGTCCGGTCATTTATAAGATTTGGTCCGGTCATTTATAAGATTTGGTCCGGTCATTTATAAGATTTGGTCCGGTCATTTATAAGATTTGGTCCGGTCATTTATAGGATTTGGTCCGGTCTTTCTGCTTGAGGAGAGCGAGTCAGCTTCATATGACTATTCTTTTGCTTCTTTTGTGATCTCCGTTATGTGTGAAGATTTATCAGTGCTGTAAATCTTAGCTTTCTTAAGCGTTTGCTTTAACAGGACAGACACTTTGACTGACAAATTACCACCTTTCTTCTCAGAAGTGTCGGAGAAGACTGTCAGGTACCGCCCGGTGTTGTTCTTGTTAGCAGACGTGCTGCAGACACCAGTGTTAGTGACCCTCCCCGGTCAGTGACATCTCAGCAGACAGCTCCCTGGCGGTTTAGTTTCACATCGTCTGGTCCAGAATTGATACCAGGAAGAACATGTCGAACGAGTCTTCACATTTTCCATTAATATGACGCTGTCGCTGAATCCTACACAACAATCGTCCGTCTCCAGGTCCTGGAGATGAGAGAGACTCAGGTGTGAGAATTGTATTTTCACATTTACTTGGCAGACACGAGGAGCTGAGATAACAGGCCGGTAGATCCCGGAGAGTCACATTTACAGAAGCATCAAATTATCCTTGTAAATGTTTGATCGGAGGTGCGTGTTCACAGCCACACAGTGGTCAGATAGCATCTCCGCTATCCACGGACTGGCAGACGGTAGAAAATGTATTAGCACTGAGAACTGGAGTGACAATTCATCATTTACTCCATGTAGACGACCTGGCGTCACCCAGAAACGTGTGGCGCGGAGCTTCTAGCCTTTTCTTACTGACCTCCCAAGGTGGACCTGTGGTTACTGGCTGCCATGTTTGACCTCCTGTGGTCAGACCATACTTCTGGGCCTTCCTGCTGACGTGGCCTGAACCAAGGGTGAGCCTATAGGCGATCCTCAGCTCTTCCGACATGTCTGTTCCCCATGAAATAACACTACTTGAGCATCTTTTCTTATAAACCTGCGCTGTGTTGTTGTTTTGTTATTCCTCCTGGAAATGCATCCATACATTAAGAACACAGGGTAACCACGCCGGAAGATGGACGATCCAGCAGCAAATTAAAAATGATGCTACAGACTGAAAAGGCAGAAGGTTTTCCAGACATAAATCATATAGACCATTAAAAGTGCAGACGTTAGATGCTGAGGGAAGCATAAATACTGCACGATGGCATAATCCGTATACCTGGCAGGAGCGCCGACACCCAGAGACAGTGCAGATCTGCCATACATTACAAGCTGGCGTTGTACTGACATCTAGTGTCCATGACTGGGAGCGCAACATTACCAGCACATATACTGTTAGTGCACCTAGACTGTAAATGGCATCACAACATGGCCTGAAAGAGGGTGTGGCTTAACAGAAAAGGGAGTGGCTGGATAATAAAGGGCCATGGCGCAAGATGTGACGTTTTGTACCAAAACTGCGCTACAATTCTGGAGTAACATTCTGTCTCAAGTAGCTGGTAATATTTGCCAACTGCCCCAACTTTGCTGGGAATGTCCCTGATGTGCTGTCCCAGGGTGAAAATGGGAGTTCCCAGGGGCGGAGCTTACATGCCTCTATTTTACCAACTGAAATGTTGGTAAGTATGGTTGGTATAGAGACAGACACAAGTGCCTACCCCTGCACCCAGGGCTGCCATCAGGAATTTCGGGGCCCCCCCCCCCCTTTCGGGTAAACTTTCCAGATTGCAAAGTGGCTAACTTTTTTTTCTTAACAAGTCGCATCATTGTGTTTATTATCCCTGTACTGTGACATCGCTGTGTGTATTATCCCTGTACTGTGACATCGCTGTGTGTATTATCCCTGTACGGTGACATCGCTGTGTGTATTATCCCTGTACGGTGACATCGCTGTGTGTATTATCCCTGTACAGTGACATCACTGTGTTTATTATCTCTGTACAGTGACATCGCTGTGTTTATTATCCCTGTACAGTGACATCACTGTGTTTATTATCCCTGTACTGTGACATCGCTGTGTGTATTATCCCTGTACGGTGACATCACTGTGTGTATTATCCCTGTACGGTGACATCACTGTGTGTATTATCCCTGTACGGTGACATCGCTGTGTGTATTATCCCTGTACGGTGACATCACTGTGTGTATTATACCTGTACAGTGACATCGCTGTGTGTATTATCCCTGTACAGTGACATCACTGTGTTTATTATCCCTGTACAGTGACATCGCTGTGTGTATTATCCCTGTACAGTGACATCGCTGTGTGTATTATCCCTGTACAGTGACATCACTGTGTTTATTATCCCTGTACTGTGACATCGCTGTGTGTATTATCCCTGTACGGTGACATCACTGTGTTTATTATCCCTGTACAGTGACATCGCTGTGTGTATTATCCCTGTACGGTGACATCACTGTGTTTATTATCCCTGTACTGTGACATCGCTGTGTGTATTATCCCTGTACGGTGACATCACTGTGTTTATTGTCCCTGTACTGTGACATCACTGTGTTTATTATCCCTGTACTGTGACATCGCTGTGTGTATTGTCCCTGTACTGTGACATCACTGTGTTTATTATCCCTGTACGGTGACATCGCTGTGTGTATTGTCCCTGTACTGTGACATCACTGTGTTTATTATCCCTGTACGGTGACATCACTGTGTTTATTGTCCCTGTACTGTGACATCACTGTGTTTATTATCCCTGTACTGTGACATCGCTGTGTGTATTGTCCCTGTACTGTGACATCACTGTGTTTATTATCCCTGTACGGTGACATCGCTGTGTGTATTGTCCCTGTACTGTGACATCACTGTGTTTATTATCCCTGTACGGTGACATCACTGTGTGTATTATCTCTGTACAGTGACATCGCTGTGTGTATTATCCCTGTACGGTGACATCACTGTGTGTATTATCCCTGTACAGTGACATCGCTGTGTGTATTATCCCTGTACAGTGACATCACTGTGTGTATTATCCCTGTACAGTGACATCACTGTGTGTATTATCCCTGTACAGTGACATCGCTGTGTGTATTATCCCTGTACAGTGACATCACTGTGTGTATTATCCCTGTACAGTGACATCACTGTGTTTATTATCCCTGTACTGTGACATCGCTGTGTGTATTATCCCTGTATGGTGACATCACTGTGTTTATTATCCCTGTACAGTGACATCGCTGTGTGTATTATCCCTGTACTGTGACATCACTGTGTTTATTATCCCTGTATGGTGACATCACTGTGTTTATTATCCCTGTACAGTGACATCGCTGTGTTTATTATCCCTGTATGGTGACATCACTGTGTTTATTATCCCTGTACAGTGACATCACTGTGTTTATTATCCCTGTACTGTGACATCACTGTGTTTATTATCCCTGTACAGTGACATCGCTGTGTTTATTATCTCTGTACTGTGACATCACTGTGTGTATTATCCCTGTACAGTGACATCACTGTGTTTATTATCTCTGTACTGTGACATCACTGTTTATTATCCCTGTACAGTGACATCGCTGTGTGTATTATCCCTGTACAGTGACATCACTGTGTTTATTATCTCTGTACAGTGACATCACTGTGTTTATTATCCCTGTACTGTGACATCACTGTGTTTGTTATCCCTGTACAGTGACATCACTGTGTTTATTATCTCTGTACAGTGACATCACTGTGTTTATTATCCCTGTACGGTGACATCACTGTGTTTATTATCCCTGTACAGTGACATCGCTGTGTTTATTATCCCTGTACTGTGACATCACTGTGTTTATTATCCCTGTACTGTGACATCACTGTGTTTGTTATCCCTGTACTGTGACATCACTGTGTTTATTATCCCTGTACTGTGACATCACTGTGTTTATTATCTCTGTGCGGTGACATCACTGTGTTTATTATCCCTGTAACAGTGACATCACTGTGTGTATTATCCCTGTACAGTGACATCACTGTGTTTATTATCCCTGTACTGTGACATCACTGTGTTTATTATCCCTGTACTGTGACATCACTGTGTTTATTATCCCTGTACTGTGACATCACTGTGTTTGTTATCCCTGTACTGTGACATCGCTGTGTTTATTATCTCTGTACAGTGACATCACTGTGTTTATTATCCTGTACTGTGACATCACTGTGTTTATTATCCTGTACAGTGACATCACTGTGTTTATTATCCCTGTACTGTGACATCACTGTGTTTATTATCTCTGTACAGTGACATCACTGTGTTTATTATCCTGTACAGTGACATCACTGTGTTTATTATCCCTGTACTGTGACATCACTGTGTTTGTTATCCCTGTACTGTGACATCGCTGTGTTTATTATCTCTGTACAGTGACATCACTGTGTTTATTATCCTGTACTGTGACATCACTGTGTTTATTATCCTGTACAGTGACATCACTGTGTTTATTATCCCTGTACTGTGACATCACTGTGTTTATTATCTCTGTACAGTGACATCACTGTGTTTATTATCCTGTACAGTGACATCACTGTGTTTATTATCCCTGTACTGTGACATCACTGTGTTTATTATCTCTGTACTGTGACATCTCTGTGTTTATTATCTCTGTACTGTGACATCACTGTGTTTATTATCCCTGTACAGTGACATCACTGTGTTTATTATCCCTGTACGGTGACATCACTGTGTTTATTATCCCTGTACAGTGACATCGCTGTGTTTATTATCCCTGTACTGTGACATCACTGTGTTTATTATCCCTGTACGGTGACATCACTGTGTTTATTATCCCTGTACTGTGACATCACTGTGTTTATTATCCCTGTACAGTGACATCGCTGTGTTTATTATCCCTGTACAGTGACATCGCTGTGTGTATTATCCCAGTGCAGGAAGAGGTAAGTGGTCTGTGTTTGTGTGTTTGTTTTCTATTTTTCAGGGTCGTGAATGCAGAGGACTACGTCGGATTCGGTGGACTACGTCGGACCAGCTTTTTTTTTTTTTTTTTTTTTTTTCATAAAATGGTCAAACAGGGGTCTGGGGGAGTGTTTATTTCAATAAAATGTTTTATACTTGTGTGTGTGTGTATTTTTTTTTTTACAATACTACAGTTTTAGTAATTATGGCTATCTACAGACGGCCCTGATTACTAATACTGGGCTTAGTGCTTGCCGGTATGGCAGGCCAGCACTAACCCTAACATCTATTACCTCGGCACCCACCGCCACCAGGGGTGCCGGGAAGAGCCGGGTGCCCACAGGACCGGACCTTCTAAATTGAGGGTCTGGCTCTGGGGCGGCTGCAGGCTGGTACCATTAGGCTGGGAAGGGCCAATAACCGTGTCCCTTCCCACCCTGGTAGTGCCAGGCTGCTGCTGCTGGTTGTATCTGGCTGGAAAAGGAAAAAAGGGGGGGACCCCACGCCATTTTTTTTACAAAAATAATTAAATAAAAAAAAAATGGCGTGGGGTCCCCCCCTTTTTTCCTTTTCCAGCCAGATACAACCAGCAGCGGCAGCCTGGCACTACCAGGGTGGGAAGGGACACGGTTATTGGCCCTTCCCAGCCTAATGGTACCAGCCAAACCCCCCCCCCCCTCCCCCGGGGGCCCCCAGCCACAAAAAATACTTACAAAAAGCTGCTCCGGTCTTCTTCTCCTTCTCCTGCGCGCGCCTTCTTCTCCTGCAGTGTGTGATCCCGCGAGACCTGTGACCCAGCGCTGGATCTCGCGGGATCACACAGCCAGCCCAGGAGGAAGCGCGCAGCCCGGAGTCGGAGACCGACCCCAGCGGCCCTATCGACTGCCCTATCGGCGGCCCTGCCTGCACCACATTTACCAGCCAGCTGCAGGCCCTTGGGACAAATGTGGAGCAGATCTGGATGGCCTGTAAGTTCACGCCATATTAAATTTTACCAACATATCTGCATTTACAGAGCAGGAACTCCATCCCTGGATCACAGGGTCGGAGGAGGGTTCTGGAGCCATCAGAAGAATTTATTCTCGGGGCCCAACCCCTATATCATCAATAAAGTCTAACTGGTTTTGAATCAAAGAAACAGACCCTCATGGGGGTGAATGGCTCCAAACCAGTGGCGTGCTAAAGGGGAGACGGGAACGGGGCGGTCCACACCAGGTGTCCACTGTCAGGGAGATGCCAAGGCCCAGAAGCAACGAGCGCTTCCATCAATACAGATGGATGCTGGAGCGCCGGGAGATGCAGTCCTGTCACTCAGCTCCCTGCGCTCCTTCCCTCCTCCAGCCTTCTGCTCCCCGCTCCACCATTCAGCCGGCAGACACAGATTGCGCTGTCGGCCTGTGTGGGAGGAGCCTGCAGCACAGAAATCTGCATAAGCTCCTCCCAAAAAGGGCTGCAGAGCGATCTGTGTCTGTAGGGGAGACAGGACTGTGAGCTTCAGGAACAGAGCAAGGTGGGTAGGTGCTGTGTGTTTTTTACTTCCATGAAGGGGACACAGAGGGCAGTTCTACTATGGAGGGGGCACAGAGGACATTACTATAATAAAGAGGGCACAGAAGGCATTACTACTGTGAATAGGGCACAATTGGCATTACTGTGAAGGGGGCACAGAGGACATTTCTGCTATGAAGGGGGGACAGAAGGCATTACTACTACTAAGGGGCACACAGGGCATTATTACTATTAAGGGGGCACAATGGGCATTACTATTATGAATGGGGCATAATGGCCATTATTGCTATGAAGAGGGCACAGTGGGCATTACTCTTGGTACAATTTTTTGGAGGGGTGTCAGACAAAGGACCAGCCCCGGGTGCCAAACACCCTAGGCATGCCACTTCTCCAAAGGTTTCTTTCTTTCTCCTGGATCTTTAGGGCTTACTATAGAACTAGAGCTTGGCCCACCAGAGGATCGTATAGTACCCAGGGGGTCAGTCCAACCCTGCGCTCCGGATTCTGCTTTCATCCACAATTGATTAGCCGGTGTCCTGATCCTCCTTCCTTTTATTCTCTGTTCTTTAGCATGGCTAAAGGCAGGATGTTATACACTGTGGTAATGGTAGACTGTATGGCTAGAGGATGGATGTTATACACTGTGGTAATGGTAGACTGCATGGCTAGAGGCAGGATGTTATACACTGTGGTAATGGTAGACTGCATGGCTAGAGGCTGGATGTTATACACTGTGGTAATGGTAGACTGTATGGCTAGAGGCTGGATGTTATATACTGTGGTAATGATAGACTGCACGGCTAGAGGCTGGATGTTATACACTGTGGTAATGGTAGACTGTATGGCTAGAGGATGGATGTTATACACTGTGGTAATGGTAGACTGCACGGCTAGAGGCTGGATGTTATACACTGTGGTAATGGTAGACTGTATGGCTAGAGGATGGATGTTATACACTGTGGTAATGGTAGACTGCATGGCTAGAGGCTGGATGTTATATACTGTGGTAATGGAAAACTGCATGGCTAGA
Source organism: Rhinella marina (assembly GCA_900303285.1). Taxonomy (NCBI): domain Eukaryota; kingdom Metazoa; phylum Chordata; class Amphibia; order Anura; family Bufonidae; genus Rhinella; species Rhinella marina. The sequence goes on along the minus strand of ONZH01024357.1, from coordinate 14,784 downwards.
GGCTGGATGTTATACACCTGTGGTAATGGTAGACTGCATGGCTAGAGGCTGGATGTTATACACTGTGGTAATGGTAGACTGCATGACTAGAGGCTGGATGTTATACACCTGTGGTAATGGTAGACTGCATGGCTAGAGGCTGGATGTTATACACCTGTGGTAATGGTAGACTGCATGGCTAGAGGCTGGATGTTATACACTGTGGTAATGGTAGACTGCATGGCTAGAGGCTGGATGTTATACACTGTGGTAATGGTAGACTGCATGGCTAGAGGCTGGATGTTATACACTGTGGTAATGGTAGACTGCATGGCTAGAGGCTGGATGTTATACACTGTGGTAATGGTAGACTGCATGGCTAGAGGCTGGATGTTATACACTGTGGTAATGGTAGACTGCATGGTTAGAGGCTGGATGTTATACACTGTGGTAATGGTAGACTGCATGACTAGAGGCTGGATGTTATACACTGTGGTAATGGTAGACTGCATGGCTAGAGGCTGGATGTTATACACTGTGGTAATGGTAGACTGCATGACTAGAGGCTGGATGTTATACACCTGTGGTAATGGTAGACTGCATGGCTAGAGGCTGGATGTTATACACCTGTGGTAATGGTAGACTGCATGGCTAGAGGCTGGATGTTATACACTGTGGTAATGGTAGACTGCATGGCTAGAGGCTGGATGTTATACACTGTGGTAATGGTAGACTGCATGGCTAGAGGCTGGATGTTATACACTGTGGTAATGGTAGACTGCATGGCTAGAGGCTGGATGTTATACACTGTGGTAATGGTAGACTGCATGGTTAGAGGCTGGATGTTATACACTGTGGTAATGGTAGACTGCATGACTAGAGGCTGGATGTTATACACTGTGGTAATGGTAGACTGCATGGCTAGAGGCTGGATGTTATACACTGTGGTAATGGTAGACTGCATGACTAGAGGCTGGATGTTATACACTGTGGTAATGGTAGACTGCATGGCTAGAGGCTGGATGTTATACACTGTGGTAATGGTAGACTGCATGGCTAGAGGCTGGATGTTATACACCTGTGGTAATGGTAGACTGCATGGCTAGAGGCTAAATGTTATACACTGTGGTAATGGTAGACTGCATGGCTAGAGGCTGGATGTTATACACTGTGGTAATGGTAGACTACATGGCTAGAGGCTGGATGTTATACACTGTGGTAATGGTAGACTACATGGCTAGAGGCTGGATGTTATACACTGTGGTAATGGTAGACTGCATGGCTAGAGGCTGGATGTTATACACTGTGGTAATGGTAGACTGCATGGCTAGAGGCTGGATGTTATACACTGTGGTAATGGTAGACTGCATGGCTAGAGGCTGGATGTTATACACTGTGGTAATGGTAGACTGTATGGCTAGAGGCTGGATGTTATACACTGTGGTAATGGTAGACTACATGGCTAGAGGCTGGATGTTATACACTGTGGTAATGGTAGACTGCATGGCTAGAGGCTGGATGTTATACACTGTGGTAATGGTAGACTGCATGGCTAGAGGCTGGATGTTATACACTGTGGTAATGGTAGACTGCATGGCTAGAGGCTGGGTGTTATACACTGTGGTAATGGTAGACTGCATGACTAGAGGCTGGATGTTATACACTGTGGTAATGGTAGACTGCATGGCTAGAGGCCGGATGTTATACACTGTGGTAATGGTAGACTGCATGGCTAGAGGCTGGATGTTATACACTGTGGTAATGGTAGACTGCATGACTAGAGGCTGGATGTTATACACTGTGGTAATGGTAGACTGCATGGCTAGAGGCTGGATGTTATACACTGTGGTAATGGTAGACTGCATGGCTAGAGGCTGGGTGTTATACACTGTGGTAATGGTAGACTGCATGACTAGAGGCTGGATGTTATACACTGCGGTAATGGTAGACTGCATGGCTAGAGGCTGGATGTTATACACTGTGATAAGGGGCTGAATTACACACCCGAAATCAACTATGAAGGCGTGAGGCCTGATACTGAAATCCATATGGTGTATATAATATAATGTATATAATGTTCTGTGTGGTAATATCATGTAATATATGCGGTGGACAGTGATCCCTCAGGATACAATGGTCTTTTCTGACCCATCGTTAGTGGAAACCAGACAACATACAATGCCTCAGACTCAGATCCAACCAATCAAGTGTCACTAACCTTGCTGGCCAGCTTCCAAGTACTAACAAGTACTGGCATGCGGAGTCTAACTAGCCCCCGGTTTTTCACCAGAGCCCGCCGCAAAGCGGGTTGGATTTGTGTGGCCGGGAACTAGCAGGTCGCTTAGCCGTGTAGAAGCAGTGGTTAAGCTGGATAGACTGGATGGTCAGCAGGTTAGCAGAGACGAGGATAAATCAGGACCACAGGAACAGACACAAGCACAGAGCTGGAGTACGCTGGAAGACCTGATACTCTGGCATCAGACATGCGCACAGAGCTGCTTTAAATAGGCCTCTGATAGGAATCAGGTGCAGGACTGATGACGGTTTCACAGAAGGTATAGAGGCCACAGTACCTGTTGCCAGTCCCGAGATGGGGCGAGAGTACAGTTTCTGTAGATACTATGCTGGCTGCTGGAATCACCGCAATAGACGCTTGTGGAGAAAGACAGACAGCAAAGGCCGACAGGGTGAGTGTAGTGGCGCTCTGCGCTCAGATGTGACATCAAGGCCTCTTCTCTGGTACAATATCTCTATTAGTGTCAGGACCAGCAGTACTGTGGGTCCCCTTGCCTGCATTGCTGGTCCATCCACTTCTGTTATTTGATATATGTGCAGGGGAGCCGGTCCTGGTTTTCCACCTGTCTCCTCTGCCTTGCTGTTTTATGTTTTGTGTGTCATCTAGCAGGTGCTGGGCTCTGCCTCTCTCCCTGTGTTCTAATTGTTGCCTGGGGTGGCTGTCAGTCTCCCTGCACCTATCTGGTATTAGGGCGGGAGCTCTGGCAGCATTTAAGTCTGACATTCCACCGTTTGGTTCTTCCTGCACCAGCGAACTTCTGCATTATTGCCTGCTGTTATATCCTGCTGTGTTCTGACCTCACCTTCGTCTCATCCTTCCGTGCTTCGTGACCTCCTGTTATTGATCCCTGCTTTGTTCCAGGACTACGTTTTGATAGATATCCTCTGTACCGCACACCTCCTGGTTGACCTCGGCTAAGTATTACCTCCGCTTGCTTTGCTCTGGCCGAACGTATCTTCCCGGTGTACTCGGACTATTGATTCCTTGTTCTCTGTCTTAGTTTTTCTTAGGCCCCTCCTCCCTATTCAGGTTAGGGACCGCCGTCTGGTTGTCCGCTAGGGCCTAGCCTAGTTGAGGCAAGTAGGCAGGGACAGGGGATTTGGGGTGAGATAGGGGTTGCCCAATCCCCTGCCTGACAGAAACACTGGCCCACAAAAAGTCTGAGTCCCTTATACGTCCTGCCACATTTATGCTCCCATGGAGGCCATGTCCGCTGTGGTCACTCAGGTCCAAGCCTTGACCAAGATGGTCCAGGATCTATCTACCCGCTTACAAGCCCAAGAAACCGCACAGGTTACTGCTCCGGTTTCTCCTCCCACCACCCAGCTGGCGACCCCAGAACCCAAGACTGCACTACCTGACGTGTTCTCTGGGGACCGTAAAAAGTTTTTGCTTTTAAGGAGGGCTGTAAACTGTATTTTACTCTGCGCCCCCGTTCCTCTGGCACTGAGGAACAACGGGTGGGGGATAGTTATGTCACTACTCCGGGGTGATCCCCAGAACTGGGCTTTTTCTTTGCCTTCTGATTCCCCTCTTCGTTTTTCCCTCAACGCTTTTTTTTCTGCCCTTGGTCAAATCTATGATGAGCCTGACCGCCCTGTCTACGCTGTCTCACTGCTGCTCAACCTCCGTCAGGGCAGACAAATGGCTGAAGACTATTCTGCCAATTTCAGACAATATGCCACAGAGTCTGGTTGGAATGACCAGGCTCTGAAAGATTTGTTTATGACTGGTTTGTCTGATAATATTAAAGATCTTCTTTTCGCCCACCCTGAACCGAGGTCTTTGGATGAGGCCATGAATCTAGCCATCAGAGCAGATCGTCGGCTGAGGTCACGACGTCCACCCCGGGTGCCAGGTGTTCGTCCATCCGTTTCCAGCCAACCTGCAGTTTCCTCTGGCTCCGAACCAATGGAACTCGGTACCTTGACCCCTGAACAGAGGAGAGAACACCGGTTAAGACATCATCTCTGCTTCTATTGTGGAAGTCCTGAACATCTACTCCACGCCTGCCCCAAGAAGCCTCAGCAGGAAAACTTCCGCTCCTAGGCAGTTTCGGGAGGATTGTCTAGGAGCTCAGGTACTCCCTGTTGTATCTAAAATGTTCCTGCCCTGTACCATTGAATTTAAGTCGACCTCTTGTACTGGGAAGGCCTTCTTGGATTCTGGTGCTGCGGCTAATTTTGTGGATTTTGGTTTCATTTCTCAGATATTACCTACTCTAGTTCCTTTGTCTCCCCCCATTCAAGTCTCGGGGGTAGACTCAACCCCTCTTGTCGCAGGTTTAGTCCGTTTTTCCACCCCTGTTGTCAAATTGATTGTGGGTGCTATGCATGAGGAAAAATGCACCTTTTTGGTTATGAAGAATTTATCCATAAATGTGATTCTTGGTTTACCATGGTTGCGTGAACACAACCCAGTAGTGGATTGGTGTTCTCTTGAGTTGGTTAAATGGGGGTCACAATGTGGTAGTCATTTGACCCGCCTTTCTCTGAACTCCTCTTTTGTCTCAGATTCAGATCTCCCTATGTTCATTTCCGATTTTGCTGACGTGTTTTCTAAATCTCAGTCGCAGGCCCTACCGCCACACCGGGAGTATGACTGTAAAATTGATCTGCTCCCAGGAGTGAAACTACCCAAGGGTCGTATCTACAACCTGTCCATGCCGGAGAGGGAGTCTCTCAAGGCTTATATTGATGAAAGTCTGGCTATAGGACATATTCGACCCTCTGAGTCCCCCACAGGAGCTGGGTTTTTCTTTGTTGAAAAGAAGGATGGGGGACTCAGGCCATGTATTGATTATAGGGAGCTGAATAAAATTACTGTCAGGAATTCTTTTGCTCTTCCACTCATCCCGGACCTTCTCAATCAGGTCACTGGGGCTAAATGGTTCTCCAAGCTCGATCTCAGGGGAGCCTACAATCTGGTCAGGATTCGTGAAGGTGATGAGTGGAAGACGGCATTTAACACTCCGTTAGGTCACTTTGAGTATCTGGTAATGCCGTTTGGTTTGTGCAATGCACCCGCTGTGTTTCAGGGTTTCATGAATACCATTTTCCATGATTTGATTGGTACCTACATAGTGGTTTATCTTGATGACATCCTGGTATTTTCCCCTGACTTAGATTCTCATCTTGAGCATGTATGTCAGGTTTTGTCTCGTTTACGTACCCATCACTTGTTTGCAAAATTAGAGAAATGTATTTTTTGTGTCCAGAAAATATCATTTTTAGGCTATGTTATTACACCCACAGAGGTACAGATGGATCCGGGTAAGGTTCAGGCGATAACGGATTGGGTGCGACCCACTAACTTAAAAGCCTTACAGCGCTTTTTAGGTTTCGCTAATTATTATAGAAACTTCATTCAAAACTTTTCTGTTATCGCCAAACCTCTCACAGATCTTACCCGGAAAGGGGCAGACGTCAGTAATTGGTTCCCTGCTGCCGTTTCTGCTTTTGAGTCTCTGAAAGCTGCTTTTACTGCTGCCCCTGTTCTGATACAACCAGACTTATCTAAACCATTTATTGTTGAAGTTGATGCGTCCGAGGTCGGGGTTGGTGCAGTTCTATCTCAAGGACCACCAACACTCACCAATCTCCGACCTTGTGCTTATTTTTCTAGAAAATTCTCCTCCTCTGAACGCAATTATGATATTGGTAATCGTGAGTTGCTAGCCATCAAGTGGGCATTCGAGGTTTGGAGACACTTTTTGGAGGGGGCTTTGCATCAGGTGACTGTTATCACAGACCACAAGAATCTGGTTTACCTAGACAATGCCAAGCGTTTAAATTCTCGTCAGGCCAGATGGGCATTGTTTTTTGCTCGATTTGATTTTGTGGTCACTTTTCGCCCTGGGTCGAAGAATATAAAGGCTGATGCTCTCTCCAGAAGTTTTGGGACCCCTGAGTATCTTGTTGCTGAACCAGGCAACATCCTACCGCCTGGCATTGTCATAGCTGCCGTCTCCTCTCACCTTTCGACCCAAATTATCTCTAAGCAAGGGTCAGCCCCAAAAGACCTTCCGGAAGGCAAGTTATTCGTTCCCTTGGAACTCCGCCTGAAAGTGTTAGAGGAGACTCATGCTTCTGTGTTGTCTGGGCATCCTGGGATTAAGAATACTCTTGATCTTTTGAAACGGGATTATTGGTGGCCTCGAATGGCACAAGATGTTGAGTTGTTTGTTCATGCCTGCCAAGTTTGTGCCAAGGGAAAGAGCCCAAGGCAACGTCCTGAGGGTCCTCTTCTTCCCCTGTCAATTCCGTCTAAGCCATGGTCACACATTGCCATGGACTTCATAACCGATCTACCACCCTCTCAGGGGAATACTGTCATTTGGGTGGTGGTAGACCGGTTCTCCAAAATGGCTCATTTTGTGCCCCTCAAAAAGCTTCCCTCGGCGGAAGAACTGTCTGTTGTATTTATGTCACACATTGTTCGTTTACATGGTCTTCCTGTGGACATAGTGTCAGATAGGGGTGTACAGTTTGTCGCAAGATTTTGGCAAAATTTTGTAAAAAATTAGAAGTCAATTTGTCATTTTCCTCTGCCTTCCATCCACAATCTAACGGTCAAACAGAACGAATGAACCAGGAACTCATACAGTATCTCCGTTTGTTTGTTTCTGATTCTCAGCATCTATGGTCTAATTTTATTTCTTTTGCAGAATTTGCTGTTAATAACCGCACTAATTCTTCCACTCAAACTTCACCTTTCTTTTGTAACTATGGTTTTCATCCCAGGTTTTCTTTTTCTCCTCCTACCATTTCTGACACTCCTCATGCAGACACATCCATTAACAAACTGTGCACAGTTTGGACCCGAGTTCAGCAGAACCTTCGGGATTCCCAAACCAGACTCCTTCATAACACAAACAAAAAACGTTTTATTTCTGCGCCTTTCTCTGTTGGTGATAAAGTTTTATTGTCTACGAAAAATCTTAAGTTAAAGGTTCCTTCTCTGAAACTGGCTCCCCGGTATGTTGGTCCGTTTTTGATTACCCGTGTTATCAATCCAGTTTCCTACAAGTTGTCGCTTCCTCAGAGTTGGAAGGTTCATGATACCTTTCATAAAAGTCTTTTGAAAGGGTATGTTACTTCAGTGCTACCCCTCCCTGATCCTCCTTCTCCTACCTTGGTACAGGGTGAGCTTGAGTATGAGGTGGAGAAGATTGTGAACTCTAGGTGGGTCAGGGGGTCCTTACAGTATTTGGTGCACTGGAGGGGTTTCAGTTTGGAGGATAGGTCGTGGGTTCCTGCTAAAGATGTTCATGCACCTCGCTTGGTTAAGTCTTTTCACCAAGCCTGTCCTCTGAAGCCGTCTCCTCACTTTAAGGGTCCGAAGGCCCCCCGTAAGAGGGGGGGTACTGTCAGGACCAGCAGTACTGTGGGTCCCCTTGCCTGCATTGCTGGTCCATCCACTTCTGTTATTTGATATAGGTGCAGGGGAGCCGGTCCTGGTTTTCCACCTGTCTCCTCTGCCTTGCTGTTTTATGTTTTGTGTGTCATCTAGCAGGTGCTGGGCTCTGCCTCTCTCCCTGTGTTCTAATTGTTGCCTGGGGTGGCTGTCAGTCTCCCTGCACCTATCTGGTATTAGGGCGGGAGCTCTGGCAGCATTTAAGTCTGACATTCCACCCTTTGGTTGCCAGTGTTTGGTTCTTCCTGCACCAGCGAACTTCTGCATTATTGCCTGCTGTTATATCCTGCTGTGTTCTGACCTCACCTTCGTCTCATCCTTCCGTGCTTCGTGACCTCCTGTTATTGATCCCTGCTTTGTTCCAGGACTACGTTTTGATAGATATCCTCTGTACCGCACACCTCCTGGTTGACCTCGGCTAAGTATTACCTCCGCTTGCTTTGCTCTGGCCGAACGTATCTTCCCGGTGTACTCGGACTATTGATTCCTTGTTCTCTGTCTTAGTTTTTCTTAGGCCCCTCCTCCCTATTCAGGTTAGGGACCGCCGTCTGGTTGTCCGCTAGGGCCTAGCCTAGTTGAGGCAAGTAGGCAGGGACAGGGGATTTGGGGTGAGATAGGGGTTGCCCAATCCCCTGCCTGACAATTAGGCTACTTTCACACTAGCGGCAGCACGGATCCGGCACCTAAAGGGTGCCAACGGATCCGTACTGCCACTGATACATGTGTGGAGCCGGAGCAGCGTTCCGGCCCCACACATGTTGGAACAAGACATACAGACATACATACAGACAGACAGACATACATACTCACATACTCGAGTATGTGTGTATGTCTGTGTGTATGTCTGTCTGTATGTCTGTGTGTCTGTATGTATGTCTGTATGTCTGTATGTATGTCTGTATGTATGTCTGTCTGTGTGTCTGTATGTATGTCTGTATGTCTGTCTGTATGTCTCTGTATGTCTGTATGTCTGTATGTATGTCTGTATGTCTGTCTGTCTGTATGTCTGTATGTCTATGTATGTATGTCTGTCTGTCTGTCTGTCTGTCTGTCTGTATGTATGTCTGTCTGTATGTCTGTCTGTCTGTCTGTCTGTATGTATGTCTGTATGTATGTCTGTATGTCTGTGTGTATGTATGTCTGTGTGTGTATGTATGTCTGTCTGTATGTCTGTATGTATGTATGTCTGTGTGTGTATGTATGTCTGTATGTCTGTCTGTATGTCTGTCTGTATGTCTGTATGTCTGTCTGTATGTCTGTCTGTCTGTATGTCTGTCTGTATGTATGTCTGTATGTCTGTATGTATGTATGTCTGTATGTATGTATGTCTGTATGTCTGTCTGTATCTATGTAGTCGGATCCGGAATGACCCCCCATTGCAAATCAATGGAGGACAGATCCGGATTACTGGTGTGTCACACCAAACAGATCCGTCCCCATTGACTTGCATTGGGGGTCATTCCGGATCCGTCTTGGTGCGGATGCCTGGACAGCATGCTGCAGTTTGTTCTCCGGTCTGAAGACGGAACGGAATGCTTTCAGGAGCCTCCGTTGTCTTCAGTTCAGTTTTGTCCCCATTGATAATGAATGGGGACAAAACTGAAGTGTTTTTTTCTGGTATTGAGCCTATGACGGAACTCAATACCGGAATTATAAAACGCTAGTGTGAAAGTAGCCCTAGTTCTTAGTTATCAGCTATTCCTGACTGTTATCTGTAAGGACTTATTTTATCTCTTAGTTATCTGCTCATTTATCTTAAATCTTCATTTTCTCTTATCTTGGATGACATTTTGGGGCTTTGGAACCAATTACTCAACATACAATGGTCGCCCTGGAACCAATTAATATTGTAACTTGAGAGACCACTGTACAATGTCCTATGTAATATATATGTGGTATATAATGTCCTGTGTGGTGATATCATGTAATATATGTGGTATATAATGTCCTGTGTGGTGATATCATGTAATATATGTGGTATATAATGTCCTGTGTGGTGATATCATGTAATATATGTGGTATATAATGTCCTGTGTGGTGATATCATGTAATATATATGTGGTATATAATGTCCTGTGTGGTGATATCATGTAATATATATGTGGTATATAATGTCCTGTGTGGTGATATCATGTAATATATATGTGGTATATAATGTCCTGTGTGGTGATATCATGTAATATATATGTGGTATATAATGTCCTGTGTGGTGATATCATGTAATATATATGTGGTATATAATGTCCTGTGTGGTGATATCAGCAGATGAGGTTTAACACTGACAAATGTAAGGTTATGCATATGGGAAGGAATAATGCAAGTCACCAGTACATACTAAATGGTAAAACATTGGGTAACTCTGACATGGAAAAGGACCTAGGAATTTTAGTGAACAGCAAACTAAGCTGCAGAAACCAGTGTCAGACAGCTGCTGCCAAGGCCAATAAGATAATGGGTTGCATCAGAAGAGGCATAGATGGCGGTGATGAGAACATAGTCCTGCCACTTTACACATCACTAGTCAGACCACACATGGAGGACTGTGTACAGTTCTGGGCTCCTGTGAACAAGGCAGACATAGCAGAGCTGGAGAGGGTTCAGAGGAGGGCAACTAAAGTCATAACTGGAATGGGTGGACTACAGTACCCAGAAAGATTATCAAAATTAGGGACGACTGAGGGGAGATGTAATAACTATGTATAAAAATATCAGGGGTCAGTACAGAGATCTCTCCCATCATCTATTTATCCCCAGGACTGTGACTGTGACGAGGGGACATCCTCTGCGCCTGGAGGAAAGAAGGTTTGTACACAAACATAGAAGAGGATTCTTTACTATAAGAGCAGTGAGACTATGGACTCTTTACTGTAAGAGCAGTGAGACTATGGACTCTTTACTGTAAGAGCAGTGAGACTATGGACTCTTTACTGTAAGAGCAGTGAGACTATGGACTCTTTACTGTAAGAGCAGTGAGACTATGGACTCTTTACTGTAAGAGCAGTGAGACTATGGACTGTTTACTGTAAGAGCAGTGAGACTATGGACTGTTTACTGTAAGAGCAGTGAGACTATGGACTCTTTACTGTAAGAGCAGTGAGACTATGGACTCTTTACTGTAAGAGCAGTGAGACTATGGACTCTTTACTGTAAGAGCGGTGAGACTATGGACTCTTTACTGTAAGAGCGGTGAGACTATGGACTCTTTACTGTAAGAGCAGTGAGACTATGGACTCTTTACTGTAAGAGCAGTGAGACTATGGACTCTTTACGGTAAGAGCAGTGAGACTATGGACTCTTTACTGTAAGAGCAGTGAGACTATGTACTCTTTACTGTAAGAGCAGTGAGACTATGGACTCTTTACTGTAAGAGCAGTGTGACTATGGACTCTTTAGTGTAAGAGCAGTGAGACTATGGACTCTTTACGGTAAGAGCAGTGAGACTATGGACTCTTTACGGTAAGAGCAGTGAGACTATGGACACTTTACTGTAAGAGCAGTGAGACTATGGACTCTTTACTGTAAGAGCAATGAGACTATGGACTCTTTACTGTAAGAGCAGTGAGACTATGGATTCTTTACTGTAAGAGCAGTGAGACTATGGACTCTTTACTGTAAGAGCAGTGAGACTATGGACTCTTTACTGTAAGAGCAGTGAGACTATGGACTCTTTACTGTAAGAGCAGTGTGACTATGGACTCTTTACTGTAAGAGCAGTGAGACTATGGACTGTTTACTGTAAGAGCAGTGAGACTATGTACTCTTTACTGTAAGAGCAGTGAGACTATGGACTCTTTACTGTAAGAGCAGTGAGACTATGGACTCTTTACTGTAAGAGCAGTGAGACTATGGACTCTTTACTGTAAGAGCGGTGAGACTATGGACTCTTTACTGTAAGAGCGGTGAGACTATGGACTCTTTACTGTAAGAGCAGTGAGACTATGGACTCTTTACTGTAAGAGCAGTGAGACTATGGACTCTTTACGGTAAGAGCAGTGAGACTATGGACTCTTTACTGTAAGAGCAGTGAGACTATGTACTCTTTACTGTAAGAGCAGTGTGACTTTGGACTCTTTAGTGTAAGAGCAGTGAGACTATGGACTCTTTACGGTAAGAGCAGTGAGACTATGGACACTTTACTGTAAGAGCAGTGAGACTATGGACTCTTTACGGTAAGAGCAGTGAGACTATGTACTCTTTACTGTAAGAGCAGTGAGACTATGGACTCTTTACTGTAAGAGCAGTGTGACTTTGGACTCTTTAGTGTAAGAGCAGTGAGACTATGGACACTTTACGGTAAGAGCAGTGAGACTATGGACACTTTACTGTAAGAGCAGTGAGACTATGGACTCTTTACTGTAAGAGCAATGAGACTATGGACTCTTTACTGTAAGAGCAGTGAGACTATGGACTCTTTACTGTAAGAGCAGTGAGACTATGGACTCTTTACTGTAAGAGCAGTGAGACTATGGACTCTTTACTGTAAGAGCAGTGAGACTATGGACTCTTTACGGTAAGAGCAGTGAGACTATGGACTCTTTACTGTAAGAGCAGTGAGACTATGGACTCTTTATGGTAAAAGCAGTGAGACTATGGACTCTTTACTGTAAAAGCAGTGAGACTATGGACTCTTTACTGTAAGAGCAGTGAGACTAAGGACTCTTTACTGTAAGAGCAGTGAGACTATGGACTCTTTACTGTAAGAGCAGTGAGACTATGGACTCTTTACAGTAGAAGCAGTGAGACTATGGACTCTTTACTGTAAGAGCAGTGAGACTATGGGCTCTTTATGGTAAGAGCAGTGAGACTATGGGCTCTTTACTGTAACAGCAGTGAGACTATGGATTCTTTACGGTAAGAGCAGTGAGACTATGGATTCTTTACGGTAAGAGTAGTGAGACTATGGACTCTTTACTGTAAGAGCAGTGAGACTATGGCATATTTACTGTAAGAGCAGTGAGACTATGGATTCTTTACGGTAAGAGCAGTGAGACTATGGACTCTTTATGGTAAGAGCAGTGAGACTATGGATTCTTTACGGTAAGAGCAGTGAGACTATGGATTCTTTACGGTAAGAGCAGTGAGACTATGGACTCTTTACTGTAAGAGCAGTGAGACTATGGACTCTTTACTGTAAAAGCAGTGAGACTATGGAACTCTCTCCCTGAGGAGGTGGTGATGATAAGTTCACTATAAGAGATCAGGACGGTCCTGGATGTATTTCTGGAGGTAATAATATTACAGGTTATAGTTACTAGAGATGGGTCGTTGATCCAGGGAGTAATTCTGATTGGAGTCGGGAAGGATTTTTTTTTCCCCTAAAGTGAGGAAAATTGGCTTCTACCTCACAGGGGTTTTTGCCTTCCTCTGGAACAACTTGTAGGATAACAGGAAGAACTGGATGGACAGAGGGATTTTTTTGGCCTTATAAACTATGTTTATTCTGTCAGGATCATGGACCCAGATTGGTGAGAGGAGCCGACTGTGTCCCTCTGGACTTCTCTCTGTCTGGCCTCCTGGCACCAATGACCCGTTAGTTCACGCTGCCACCACTCGTCTTATCAGGTTGACGAGGACCTATTGCTTACTTATCTCAGATCAAGGCACATGTGCCTGTATACCTTGTTACTTACAGATCAAGTTATTACTTGAGGTAACGCCTCTCCCTAAGGAAATGAAGTTCGTTTAGAACAGCAGGGCGGCTCTTATTAAATGGAAAGTTTAATATCAGTAAAAATAGACAGTGCGTACAATGAATGGTTATAAGAAGATGACATGAAATAACAGACACAGATATATACAATGCAAAAATATAACAGTTTGATAAAATAAAAAGGAGAAAAACAGACAGAACTCTCTTACGTGCTGGACGTGGAAAGCTTTGTTGGCTGGGAGCTGCCAGAATTGCAGAATGACCCCCTCATCTAGTTGATGACTCCCTAGAAGTGATAACCTGCCAGGCCCAGAGCTCCATATTTTAGCTCCTCCAAATCCCTCGTCCCCCCTCCCTTCTGGAAACTGAGATGACGCTATCTCAGAACATTCATCAATCTACGTTAATTAGAAAAGGGGTCTGGACTTTTGGGGATTATTTTTATGACACGTGACTGGCAGCTTTACAGGCTGGTTTATGACCGAATGTTCATTAATAACTTGACGAAAATTAAAAGAAAACAGATCGAGGAAATTCCTGAAAATCACTCTTGAATCTGTGATGGCCCAACCAGATGTGACCCCGTTGACCTTGGAGTCAGGCTAGCATTTATTGCCCGCAATCTAGTTACAGAGAGGACGAGGAATGTGTAGACCCCTGGCCTGGATTAACTTTGGTCCATTTTGATTATACCTGGGGGGGGTTATACATACAATGTTTGGCCTTCATGGCTAGTTCTCCATGATAATCTCCACAGACAGAGGGATTTTTTTGGCCTTATAAACTATGTTACTACCGTGTTTCCACGAAAATAAGACAGTGTCTTATTATTTTTTTCCTCCAAAAAAAGCGTTAGGGCTTATTTTTGGGATAGGTCTTATTTTCAGGGAAACACGGTTTAAAGCGTGCCCCCATCAGACCTCAGATCAGCCCACCCTGCCCCATAACAATAAAATAAAAAACTCCTCTTACCTGTCCTGCGCCGTGGCTCCGCTCCGGGTGCTCTTCTGGCTTCTGAGGCCAGCGCTGCACTGTCACCTGACTGTGTGCAGCGTCAGGTCATAGTGTGCGCACTACGTCCTGACGCTGTACGCGGTCAGGACAGCGCAGCTCCGGCCCTGGAAGCCTATGGAGCGCTGGACCGGGAGCGGAGCCACAGGACAGGTAAGAGGAGTTTTTTATTTTATTACTATGGGGCAGGGTGGGCTGATCTGAGGTCTGATACGGTGCTGGCAGCGAAAATATACAAGTGAGCGCTTCCATAATGGAAGCGCTCACTTGTATTCACTTTATACAGTAACGTAGATAGGGCTTATTTTTGGAGTAGGGCTTATATTTTAAGCCTACTCCAAAAACAAGGCAAAATAGCACTAGGGCTTATTTTAGGGATAGGTCTTATTTTCGGAGCCGAAACACCGGTATGTATATAATGTCCTGTGTGGTG
>ONZH01024356.1:0-84501 GCA_900303285.1 Rhinella marina | reverse complement strand
CAAAGTTAAAAATTCGTACTTTATTTCTCATGGTCCAATCGTGGTCCAATCGTGGTCCAATCCAAATATAAAAAAATAATTCCACAGCACCACCACGGATTGTGTCAAAAGCAAGATGTGTTTATTCCACCAGAGCGACGTTTCAGTCCTTCTCAATGGGACTTTTCTCAAGCAGTAGTGTCACACTTTTTACCACCAAAACCAGACAGACTGGCCTTTTGAATGTCTGGTTTTAGCTATATTGTTATGTCTAGAAACTTGTTTTTGTCTGGAATAACTGCTGTCATTTCCATTGAGTATTATTGAAGCTCTAATGTAAGTCTATGCCAGACCGGAGTAGTAACTTTGTAATTGTGCTGAGTTTCTCCAGCCCTCCCACTAGAAGGCTCCAGTCTAGCTAGAAATGGTACGTAAGGAGAGCAGTCAGAGACCCTAGTGTTCTGCAGTTAGGGAACAGTGCTTGGAAGAGGAGACTCTTTCAGACTACTGAGTAACCAGAAGAAGACAGGGGCAGAGGGACAGCTAGGTCAGGTCTTTCCTAAGCATCAAATCCTTCCTCTGCCATGGAGGAGACTGGAGAAGCCAGCTCTATGCCTTGCCTGTATTGCACCTGAATTCCTCCAGTAAAGAAGCACAATGGTTTACTGCGAACCCTTACTCTCTGGACTTATTTCCCATTGGGCTGCACCACACCTTACCATCCCCTCCAAAGAAAGGTGAAGAGAAAGAAAGGGAAAACCAAAAACAGTACCCCCTTCAGAGATAAACCTCGAGAGGGACCTGTAGGGGCTTCAATGCAATAACCACTTTACAGTAAAAGTGTGATTGTTATATTTGTATATATGGCGTAACATATGCCTTAAAGTATGGCCAGGTGTACTAGAACCCAAACAAAAAATATAAAAATAATAATTAAAATTGGAAGAGTAAATCATAAAACATAAATCATAAATAAAAGCTTACTTCACCATGGAGGGAGGTACAGGATAAAGCTCAAGACACCTGTACCATCTCCTCCCCCGCCAAGGTCACTTGTAGAATATTGGGTCTGGCTTCCGTGTCCCCAAAGCATGGTCACAGGGCTCCAAGTAAATTTCAGGAAGTCTTTCTTTAAAACACAAAGCTCGACGCATTTCGGGGAGAGATCCCCCTTCTGCAGTGTCTGCGGTTATGGCTTTGAACTATGTATTCATTATCACACCGGTTCAACAATTAGATTTTTGTACTAAAAAGGTCTATGAAAAACACAGTCTGTTGCAGTAATGCATCCCCTAATACAAATACATCCCCTAACACAAATGCATCCCCTAACACAAATACAACAATGCAGTGTATGGAAATTTTAGAGCACTTCTCTCTGCTGACAAGCTTTATGGAGAGGCCGATTTCATTTTCCAGTAGGACTTGGCACCTGCCCAAACTGCCAAAAGTACCAATACCTGGCCAGCAATCTCGACTGATCTTAACCCCATAGAAAATCTATGTGGTATTGTCAAGAGGAAGATGAGAGACACCAGACCCAACAATGCAGACAAGCTGACGGCTGCTATCAAAGCAAAATGGGCTTCTATTACAGCTCAGCAGTGCCACAAGCTGATCACCTCCATGCCACGCTATATTGATGCAGTAATTCATCAATCAGGATCCCCAAACAAGTATTCACTGCATACTTTTTAGTAGGCCAACATTCCTATATTAAGAATATTTTTTTAATTGGTCTTATCTGATATTATAATTTTCTGAGATACTTACTTTTGGGTTTTCATTAGCTATAAGCCATAGTCATCAACGTTAAAAGAAATAAACGCTTGAAATAGATCACTCTGTGTGTATTGAATCTATATAACATATGAGTTTCACTTTTTGAATTACTAAAATAAATTGTTTTCAATGATATTTTAATTTATTGAGATGCACCTGTATGTGAGAAACAATTGCGACTAACTGGTTGATATGATGTACTAAACTAAACCTTCCAGTCATTCAGTGCTTATTAAATTGTGGTCTTCAAATCTTCTCAGCATTGTGTTGAATTTGGATTTTGCTTTTAGGTATCATTCATGCAATCTAGAGTCAGCACTTTACAGTGTAAATATTTCTGGGAATAAAGGGTCCCAGGAGATAAATAATGCAGCTCTCAATCACAAATCTAGAGAAAGGTCATGGCAAGCCCACTTCACCTTTAACCTTAACATGATAACGAGTTATTTCCATGGCTTATCTTTGTAGTTTTAAATATGTGCCTTCTTTTTGGCTTTGTTAAAATGTTGTATATTGTGTGCTGCAGCCATTTTGCTGATTTATTAATACAATTACATTATTAGATGTGAAAAATAAAGAAAGAATACTAGCCAAATACAAATGAAAGGAATTTACAGCCAACGAGGAGAAAAGCTTTAGGCAAGAATAAAAAATGAATCCCGGAGGTTGAGCCAATATGGACGCAATATATTTCACCTTGCAAGTAACACCAGTATTATGTATAGGTTTTCTGCACTGTTTAACAGTAAGGCTAAGGCTACTTCCACACTAGCGTTAGTACGGATCCGGCGGGTGAAGGGACCCGCCGGATCTGTACTGAATAATACAACCTTGTGGATCCGTAATTCCGGATCCAGTTGTATTATCTTTAGCATCTTTTAAACGGTTACGGAATAACCTCTATTGAAAGTCAATGGAGGACGGATCCGTTTACAAGTGTGTCCACACCAAACGGATCCGTCCCCATTGACTTGCATTGGGGGTCATTCCGGATCCGTTTAGGTTCGGATAACTAGTACGGAGAGCAAACCGCAGCATGTTGCGGTTTGCTCTCTGGTCTGAAGACGGAACTGAATGCTTTCAGGAGCATTCAGTTGTCTTCAGTTCAGTTTTGCCCTCATTCACAATGAATGGGGACAAAACTGAAGCGTTTTATTCCGGTATTGAGCCCCTATGACGGAGCTCAATACCGGAATTCCATAACCCTAGTGTGAAAGTAGCCTAAGTGCACATGGATGCAGGCTGTCTTGCAGAAAGTCTGCAGAAAATTTCTGTGCAGATTTCTGTGCATTTCCACACCAAATCCACATAAAAACCACTTGAGTTTTTTGTGCAAATTTGATGTGGTTTTGCAGCAGATTTCTCCCTTCCATTGAAAAGTTTGAAATCCGCACAAATGAACTGCACAAAGAATTGACATGCTTTGGATTTCAAAATCCGCACAACAGATCAATTTCCGCACAGAACAAAATAGCAAAGTGTGATTTGTGAAATCTCATACACTTTGCTGGCTCTGTATTATGCATTTTTTCTGTGTAAGGATCCGCGCTGAAAAACTGAACTTAATCAGCAATGTGTGCAAATACTGTAGCATTATATTCTTTAACAGCAAAAGGGTTGGCATTAAAATCTCACTGATTAAATATATGTTGCCTGGAGAAAGATAAGTGACCAAAAATATTGTTCTCTTTTGAAGGGATTTCCATAGGAATTCTGCACATTGTACCACATATCACAGAGGAAAGCATTTAATAACCTATCAGATGGGGAACCAAATATATTAAAGACTAGATACACTTGCAAAACCACTGTTTTGCAATACAATAAAACCTAAAACATTGCAAGATGGTGTTGTATATTTACTTCTCATATTCCTCTGCTACATATTCTGAGGCCTCTGTAGTTCCAGCAGTAAATGATTACCTGTATTGGTCACATACATGTAATAGACACATGGTGGGGAATTTACCATTGGATGTACAGCAGTTTTCAAATATACAGATGTCACAAATTATTACCTAAGTGCCTTCTTGTGCAACAAGATTGCGGCTTTGTTCGGATTAGTGACATCATGTTCATCAGTCCCATGGCCTATGTGTTGCTCAGTTCCAGGGGAGCACCACCAATGAGGAGAGGTGAGGCAATTGCCTCAGGCAGCACCAGGTAGGGACAACAGGAGAGCAGCGGAAGGGACTTGGGCAATGAGCACTTCCATTGTGGAAACAATCATCTCTACATAGTCAACTGAATCGCTGTACTCAGGACAGCAATATAGTTGAATGCTGCAATGGGACACAGGAGCTATGTCTCCCTGGCCGACTGTTTCCTCTAATAGGCTTTAGTAGCCTATCAGAGGCCAGTGTCATCATTATCGTGCTGCCTCAGCCGGGCTGCATCAGGGCACAGACTAGAAGAGGTCTGTGTCTTGTGCTGCAACAATGACAGCACAATGGAGGTAAGTATTTGAGTTTATTATTTTTATTTGCCAGCAGGCTGTCGGGCCCAATGGGGTGGGGGTCATTATTTTGTAACTAGAGATAGCGCTATGGGGACATTGCGGCTGTAAGCATTAGCATTTTTATAAGGGGGCCACTATGGGGACAATTCGTTCTACTTGGGGGCACTAAAAGCGGGTAGTTTTTTGTACTGACAAATGTTATAAGGGAGCATTTTTTGTACTTGCACATAAAGGGGCATTTTTTGTACTTAGCGCACATTGTAAGGGAGCATTTTTGTACTGGCACACATTCTAAGGTGCCAACTGTGGGGCCTTAGGCTACTTTCACACTTGCGTTTTTGCCTAATCCAGCAGGGATCAGCAAAAACGTTTCCGTTTGTGATAATACAACTGGAATGAACTGATCCGGTTGTATTACCACTAAAATGGCCATGACGGATCCGTCACTAAAACCATTGTAAGTCAATGGGGGACGGATCTGTTTTGTATTGTGTCCGCAGTTTGCTGCGGTTTTCTGTGTGGTATGGGAACGCAACCATTTTGGAATATTCCGTTCTCTTCTGGTCAGTTTTGTCCCTATTGACATCCTCATCCCCATCCTCTGTTGGATCTCAATACTGGAAAAGTTAAACGCAAGTGTGAAAGTAGCCTTAAACATGCAAAGATTCAACTTGAAACTTTATAATAACAGTTCTTCCTATATGGCAGAGATGCCTTTAGGCTCTGCAGTCTAGGTGACCTATATATTTCCTCTATTTAAAGTTGTATTCTCCCCGAGATGCAATGAGGAATACCTCCAAAACATGGCAAGTGTTGGAACATACTGTACTACATCAGTTTCATTTTTGTTTGATATCAGGGGTGGGAAGTACCGTATGTGCCCACAGAATTCTACACGATACATATTCTGGATCTATATACATGGTCCTGACGCAATAATAGACTAAACAGAACTTGACGTTTATGTATTCTCTTTCAATGTCATATGAGAAGAAGACTCCTCTGTTGTCATATGAGCTTTCAAGGGAAATTGTTAACTAGCCAATTTGTGACGCATTGTACTGTGACAGGCTATTACCTTTGTAGTCATTTTTTCTCTACCAGAAGCCAACAATGAAAATATTGAATTATTGTAAATTGGTTGTGTGTTTAGTTCATAAAGCACAACAGAGAAGAGACTCATTAAAGCCTTACATAGAGTCAAGAATAGCTTTATTAAATGACTTTGCATTAATATGTCTTGACCATTCTGACATGCATTTGTTTGTCGTATTCTGCTGAGTGTACAGTGGCATCTCTCCATATTCAGGTGTGATAGAAAGGCTGCACTATGCCAGCATTCTCAGTCAATAGCAACGAGTAAAGGAACAGTCCCAGATGGCTAATCCAGCTCTGGCACCACTAGCAACTATCCCATATCTGCAGGAGATCAGTCAACAAGATGCTGAACTGGTAAGTATTCTTTAAACCATTTGTGGCTTATGCAAGCAGTGTGCATAACTGAAAACAGAGCAATACGCTCCAGGTCTTTAGGGATGCAAATCCCCTTATTAACTGTCCTTCTGAAACTCGTCTATAATGGATTAAAGCTGCAGTGTGCTGTGCTTACAAATATACCACTCTTCTAAACGCTACCTGAGCTACGTGCACTTTTCAAAATTTTAAAAAAATGTCTAACAGGATCTTTGGTTATTGATTACTGTGATTTTGATTGCTCTGGTATAGAATTTGACTACTACAAGTATTTGAATCCATTAAACACTCACTCAAATATTTAGACACTTTCCCCAAGCAGTTATTTTTGCACTCTTTTTCTTGACACATTAGGTGGAGTTTATTAACCGCTTCCCAATATCTGCTGTACATGTTTAGCAGATGTCGGGTCTTTAAAGATGGCATCCTCTCCGGAGCGGAGTGAGCTGCTGCTAATGTCTGCGATTGGCGGTAACGCTGACCGTGGACATTTAACTCAAATGCGACCACGGAACATGAGAAGGCTAAAACTCATATGCACACATTTCGAGGTAATGAATGCCTCTCCTGGAATCTAACAATATGCATATTGTTCCCCCCACCTAACCAGTCAAACCCCATACCAGCAACGGCCCCTGTTTAAAGGTGCTGCACGACCATTAACAATGAAGAAGTACTATACAGTGCAGTCTTCATTATTAAATGAAAAGCAGATACAGGGCATACCCTAAGGTAGAGTGGTCTGGGTATACATGATTTATAGTGATTCGTGGCAAATTAATCATAACTAATCAAATTTCCTGGCTAACCTCAGCGGACTTGCCAAATTGAATTTTTCTAAATTTCATGCATCTCTAAAAATAATCTAATGTGCTACATGTTTGCATCCACTGGCATACCCTATGATCACTACATGTAAATTGGAGTTTATCATCATACAGTTATATATAAATGATCTCCTTACATATGCTAGTAAGAAACCATCTACTTCTTTTCATGGACTTTTTCTAATAAAACACATATACTAAACTCTGCAGGATTACTGAGCTGATTAGTATGGACCTTGCACCGCATCATCTCTCATACGTGCCACCAGACAGCACAACAGCAAGTACAGTAATGGGATGCACTGACACCACTATATGCATGTACATGGAGTCCAACGCTACACAATACATGTCCCTCGATGCAGCCACTACAGCCAGGAAGAAAACAGCCATTGCTTACATTGCTGACTGCTTCAGAAAAAAAGAAAAGCAGAGAACAATGGAAATAAAGCACTTCAGAACCATTTACTTTACATTTGTATGACATCCTGAGAACAGGTGAACTCAATGTCATGTGCAGAGATGGAACACAATTGTTGCCAAAAAATATATTGAACACATTGGATAAATTTATTAACACTGTCACAAGGGCATGTCCATGTTCGTTAATTTTACTAGGGTGCCTTAAAACTGTCTCAGCATTTGTGAAATGTGAAGCTGCGGCAGTTTTTATTACACTTTTAAGCAACGTTCACACCTTTCATTTTTTTCTGTTTTAAGCAAAATATTTTTTACCATCAGAAACACCCCAGTGTCCAAATGTTGCATGAATGTGAATGAGGCTTTAAAATGTAAATGATTTATGCAACATATCTGCCACTAAGGGCCAGTTTTGGAGAAATCAAGTCCCAAAAAGCCTGAAAACAGCCTCTTATTCATTTCAATGGGATGTAGCACTTGCTTTTTTCCCACATGTAAAAAAGAAGCATGAAAAAAAAGAAGCAGCATGTCCTAACTTGGGGCAGAATCCGTGCTGAATCTCTCATTGAAATGAATGGGAAGCAGAAAAAAACAGCTCCCTGTAAGTCCATGCTTTTTTTGCAATTTTTCTGCACGTTTTTTTGCATGGATCCACACCAAAAACCTCAAGCTCAAAATGCAGTGAACACTAATTGGTTAAAAAAATCCCCTTCCCGACCCCTGTATAAAGATGGCACCCACTTGCGAGTTTTAAACAGCAGGAACCTGGGGCTAATGTATGCAATCAATAATAACGTCGATCACACACGAGTCGACAACGGCATCTGTAAGGTTAAAAACCAGGAGCGCACTGCGCTGGCTCCCCCAGCGAGGACTCAGGGAGCTGGATGATGTCTGCAGCAGTCTCAGTCCTCCTGAAAGATCTGGGTCTGCCGCACATAGATCCCTATGGAGACCCATAACATCACAATTAAATTCAGCAGGCACCCGGCGGCTATGACGCCCGCTGTGCTCCCGTGCCCCATCTTTAAATGCCCGATCCCCGACATATATTTTCATTGGACGCTCGGGAAGGGATTGATAAACAACTAGAATCAAATACAAATGTCCCAGAAAGTCATTCAGACAGCAGGGCCTGCGAAAGTTCATTTTTTCTTCACTTGTAAGAGTCTGTATTCCAGGCAATGAATGTCCCCAGATGAACAACTAGACTGCAGCTTCCTTCTCCTCTGACAGCACAACAGGACAAGGCAAGTGGTATCGCTTTGCTCCCTATCATCCAGGGGCATACATAGAAATCATTGGGCCCCATAGCAAGAATCTGAATTGGGGCCCCTAACTCCACCCAGTCCAACCCCTGGCCCATCCCACCTCCTGCCCTGGCTCCTCCCCTGCCACACCCCCATTTGCTGCAAAAGGAAAGGCCGTAGGAACAAAACCCGTAAAACAGTGGAGGAATTGCATTTTTTTCCCAATTCCTCCTCATTTTGAATTTTTTTCTGCTTACCACTATATTGTATAGGGCACTGGAGCAGCCACAAGGAGACGTTATACCATATGGGTCACTGGGGCAGCCACAAGGAGACGTTATACCATACGGAGCAGCCACAAGGAGATGTTATACTGTATGGGGCAGCCACAAGGAGATGTTATACTGAATGGGGCAGCCACAAGGAGATGTTATACTGAATGGGGCAGCCACAAGGAGATGTTATACTGTATGGGGCAGCCTCATGTGCGCTGACCGCTTCTATGAAGTCACAAAATACCGTATTTTTCATATCAGATCCCCCATAAATATCAGGAAATCACAGCCCTCCATGTCAGACCCCCATCAGACCTCAATTCAGCCCTTTCAGACCCCCATCAGACCTCAGATCAGCCCACTCAGCATTCAGACCTCAAATCAGCCCCCCATCAGACCTCAAATCAGCCCCATCAGACCTCAAATCAGCCCACTCAGCCCCATCAGACCTCAAATCAGCCCCCTCAGCATTCAGACCTCAAATCAGCCCCCCATCAGACCTCAAATCAGCCCCATCAGACCTCAAATCAGCCCACTCAGCCATCAGACCTCAAATCAGCCCACTCAGCCATCAGACCTCAAATCAGCCCATTCACCCCCACAAGACCTCAAATTAGCCCCATCAGACCTCAGATCAGCCCACTCAACAACTAGCAGTCCTCAGATCAGCCCACTCAACCCCTATCAGACCTCAAATTAGCCCCCTTCAGACCTCAGATCAGCCCACTCATCCCCCATTAGACCTCAAATTAGCCCCCTTAAGACCTCAGATCAGACCACCCAGCCCCCATCATACCTCTACGTCCTGACGCTGTACGGGGTCAGGACAGTACAGCGCCAGGAGGAGAAGATAATGGAGTGCCAGAGCAGAGCCACGTGCACAGGAGGGTGAGTATTCTAAGCGCTTGCAGCTCTTCTTCCCTGCTACTGAGCGCTTCCATAACGCCCATTATTTTCCCCGTCTTAGTGCGTCTTATAAAGCGAAAAATACGGTACTGCAGTTATTAAGAAACAGCGATATCGCCATATTGCTGTTTCTTAATACCACCAAGACCAGTATATCGCCCAACGCTAAGGAGGCGGGGCCTTCCGTGCCCTACAGGCCCCCCTGTGCCGCGAACCCCTACGAAGTGGCGTGATCTGCCTATATTGGCGGTACGCCACTGCTATCACCTGTTTAGAAAGGTAAGGCTCTAGGTGCGCTTTTTTGTTATAAAATAACTGATGATCTAAAAGATGCAAGCACGGTGAGCAGGGAGATCGGTGGTACTGTTATTGGGAACGAGTATTCATACTAATGCTCAGCCCAAATAATTGTCGTGATCGTTTACCAGTGTAAAAGGACTTTAATCATTATCCTACAATGATCAGAATTATGAGTTTTTGTACGATTTGGTCAGTTATCTTTATAAGAATCCCAATTGAAATCATTACATTCCTATCATGGATATATAATACTGCTTTAAGACACTGTCAGCCGCTTCAGTGTTCTGAAATCTTTTAAGTCTCTTTAGACTTGTCAGCTCTTTATTTTATGATTTCCCCTAAGACCAGTGTCCTGGGATTTAACCTTACCATCACAGGGAAAGAGAGGGAAGAAAACAAGATAATTATCATTTCACATGTGCAGCACTGGAAAACTGGTGACCTCCGCATAACACTGAATTTCCAATGAGGCAATGGTGGATGGGTGTTATCCTTGTAAAGACATTCTTCGAGATGGAAGCACAAGGAAATTTTAGTTATGTCAAATTTGAACCCTGATTTACAGAACGGAAACAGGATTGCAAACTGGAGAGCTACTCAATGCAATCTTCTGATTTCATAGATAAAGTACTCTTTAGATGGAAACAGACAATGTCTGACACTGGGCGAATGCATTCTCTCGGTCACTTTACAGTATGCTAATTATGGTAAATGCCAAGGTGACATATTTTTGTCATTTTCACAATCTGAGTTGTGTGTTAGGCAATCTCACTGAACAGAGGGATATGTCATCTCATCTATATCACGTTATATGTTTTTATGAGTGTAACAAGTGAAACTGCAAATGTCATGTGCTCTGCCTAATGATGAAGAAAAGTGCTAGCAATTGTGGCATTTACATCTCAGAATTATAGCCTGAATTTCAAAAGGGTTTCAACCTGCAAATTCTGCTCCTCTATAAGTTATGTTTATCAACTTTAAAATGGAATTTATAGGACTACTAGCAGAAAGACCCGGCTTCGCCTGGGTATATTTCATCTATTTATTTAATGTTTCTGTGTGTCGTTGCAGAGAGAAAGTCAATGCAGCTGACAGAAATTGATTTTTACCTTCATTTTTTCAATCCCTATTGGCTGTGGAGTGGGAGGGGGTGTGGTTTAATGGGACACGGGGGGGGGGTTAAGTCCTTCATTTCAGGGTGGCCTGAATTATAGGTTAATGCCATGGTAATTTGAGGAAACACAATGGGTAACAGTGGAAGAAAACATTGCTTTGCGCGGGTATAGTTAATCTATTTCATTTAATGTTTCTGTGTGTCGTTGCAGAGAGAAAGTCATCCTCCCTCCCATCCCTGCAGCTGACAGATGTTGATTTTTACCTTCAACTGTTCAATCTTCATTGGCTTGCGGAGTGGGAGGTGTCATGGCCTGACTGAGTTGGGGGCGTGACGTTGCAAGACCTGGGGCGGGGTTTTAAGTCCTTCTTTTGATGGTGGCCAGAATTACAGGTCGATGCCATGGTAATTTATGAGGACATGCCATGGGTAACAGTGGAAGAAAACATTGCTTTGCACGGGTATATTTAATCTATTTCATTTAATGTTTCTGTATGTTGTTGCAGAAAGAAATCCAACTTCCCTCCCACCCCTGCAGCTGACAGAAGTTGATTTTTTACCTTCATTTTTTCAATCCCCGTTGGCTGCGGAGTGGGAGGGGGCGTGGCCTGACAGAGTCGGAGCGTGGTTTCCCGAGATCTGGGGCGGGGGTCTGAGTGGCATGAATTACAGTTCGATGACATGGTAATTTATGGGGACCCGCAATGGGTAGCAGTGGAAAAAAACATCTTTTATTAGTACTGAATGGTCGTAGTCTAAATTTAGTCAATTTCATCTACGATTTTTGTGTGTCGTTGCAGAGAGAA
The DNA here is from genome assembly GCA_900303285.1 of Rhinella marina. Lineage (NCBI taxonomy): Eukaryota > Metazoa > Chordata > Amphibia > Anura > Bufonidae > Rhinella > Rhinella marina. Next base: position 72,911 of record ONZH01024356.1, on the reverse strand, counting down.
ATTCACCCTCCCACCCCTGCAGCTGATTTTTTTCAATCCCCGTTGCCTGCGGAGTGGGAGGGGGCGTGGCCTGGCAGAGTTGGGGGTGTGGATTATCAAGATGCTTCGAATGGTTGTAGTCTGAAATTAGTTTATTTCATCTAAAATTTTGTGCTTCATTGCAGAGAGAAATTCACCCTCCCACCCCTGCAGCTGACAGAAGTTTATTTTTCCCTTCATTCTTTCAATCCCTGTTGGCTGCGGAGTGGGAGGGGGCATGACCTGACAGAGTTGGGGGTGTGGCTTAGCAAAGCGCTTCGCATAGGTGATTTAATCTATTTCATTTAATGTTTCTGTGTGTCGTTGCAGAATGGCTGCAGAGTGGGAGGGGGCGTGGTCTGACAGAGTTGGGGGCGTGACTTAGCAAGATGATTCGAACAGTTGTAGTCTATAATTAGTCTATTTTATCTAAAATTTTTGTGTGTTGTTGCAGAGAGAAATTCACCCTCCCACCCCTGCAGCAAACAGAAGTTTATTTTTACCTTTATTTTTTCAATTCCCGTTGGCTGCGGAGTGGGAGGGGGCGTAACCTGACAGAGTCCGGGGGCGTGGATTAGCAAGACGCTTCACATGGGTGTATTTAATCTATTTCATTTAATGTTTCTGTGTGTCGTTGCAGAAAGAAAGTCAACCTTCCACCCATCCCTGCAGCTGACAGAAGTTGATTTTTACCTTTATTTTTTCAATCCCTGTTGGCTGCGGAGTGGGAGGGGGCGTGGCCTTACAGAGTCGGGGCGTGGCTTAGCAAAGCGCTTCGCATAGGTGCATTTAATCTATTTAATTTAATGTTTCTGTGTGTAGTTGCAGAATGGCTGCGGAGTGAGAGGGGGCGTGGCCTGACAGAGATGGGGCATGGCTTAGCAAAAGGCTTCGAACAGTTGTAGTCTATAATTAGTCTATTTCATCTAAAATTTTTGTGTGTCGTTGCAGAGAGAAATTCACCCTCCCACCCCTGCAGCAAACAGAAGTTTATTTTTACCTTAATTTTTTCAATTCCCATTGGCTGCGGAGTGGGAGGGGGCGTGACCTGACAGAGTCGGGGGCGTGGATTAGCAAGACGCTTCGCATGGGTGTATTTAATCTATTTTATTTAATGTTTGTGTGTGTTGTTGCAGAAAGAAAGTCAACCTCCCACCCATCCTTGCAGCTGACAGAAGTTGATTTTTACCTTTATTTTTTCAATCTCTGTTGGCTGCCTGACAGAGTTGGGGGTGTGGCTTAGTGAGACCTGGGGCGGGGGTTTTAAGTACTTCTTTTAGGGTGGCCTGAATTAAAGGTCAATACCATGCTTATTTATGAGCCCACGCAATAGGCAGCAGTGGAGGAAAACATCTTTTATTACTACTGAACTGTAGTAATAGAAAAACACATAAGTTATATTTATGGTAACAGGAATACCTTTAACAGTGTCAGTAAATAGAAATGGATGAGATCCTCAGCTGCTGATAATTACCTGGTTGTTATGGAAACCTGCCCTCCCTGTGTGTGCCTTTGCAGAGAATGGCAGTTGGAGTTTAAAACCAAAGTTCCCAGTTGTAATGTTGGCTAATGGAGATCATATTTTGGGAATATCTCAGGAACGGTATGTCCTAGAGAGATGAGACCTGGTCTAAAACCTTCCCGGACACCTGATGTACCTGTGTGCCGAATTTGGTGAAAATCGGTCCAGTAGTTTGGTCGCGCATAGAGAACAGACAGACAGACAGACAGACAGAAACTCATTTTTATATTATTAAGAGATAGTATTCTTGAATAGTATGTCCGTATTTTTGTTAGCTATCAACATTTTAGGGGAAAACTACCAATGCAGTGTCCTGAAATACTGTACACTGCAAAGCACTGAAAGTGTTAATATCATGTATTATGTGCATGTACTACAAATTCCATAAAGTTGTATAGGGTGTGGGAGATCCCATGTGGCTAGACAGGGCTGGCTCCACCCTTCCTTTCTAGGAGGAAGATTCTGGAGGTTATGGTGCCTGCTGAGGAGAAAACTCCTCAGTGCAGCAAGGAGCAGCTCCGGTAGGGAGATTCCATTCCCCTACAGACTACAAGCAGTTTATCTACCAGCCCACAGAAGGGGGAAGAGCTACAGAAGGTTTAGCCAACATATAGGGATTGTGGACTAATTTGGCATGGAAGGTAATCGCCACTACTCTGGCTATTGCCTGCTCTGCATGTGGTGGGGACATTATAAGCTACAAGCTGCCCACCATAACCAAAGGACAGGAAGGGCCCACTGTTCAGAGGTTGTATTCCCCTGAGGAAGAGGCCATCACGGTCATCTTGATTGCAGAAACCGTGATGACGTCACCACACCCGTCCAGCGTGATGATGTCATCATATCACAACGCAAGATTTGTGTGGTGTCATCAATCAAGATGGCCGCAATGGCCTGTATGCAAGCAAATGGATTAGATGAGTATTTTATTATTTTTTTACCCTGATTAACCCCTGAAAGACCTAAATTGTAGTGTCAGATGCCTCGTGATCAGTGCTGAACGTGGCATCTGAGGGGTGCATTGATGGGGCAGGAAGTAGCTGATCAATAGCAATCATATTCCCTTGAGATACAGGCCATCATTTTCATCTGTTTCTTCAGAGAACCACATGTATTAAAAAGTCATGTGACATACAAAGTTCACCATCCAAATTTGAATTTCATTTGCTTAAAGGAGTTGTCTCACTTCAGCAAATGGCATTTATCATGTACAGAAAGTTAATACAAGACACTTACTAATGTATTGAGATTGTCCATATTGCCTACTTTGCTTTCTTGATTCATTTTTTCAATGTATTATATGCTACTAATTTCCAGGGGTTATATGACCGCTCTGCAATCCAGCAGCGGTGGCAGTGCTTGTACACTGTAAGAAAAAGTGCTGGCCTCTCTAGTGACCAGGACCACGCATGCTGGGGCTGGACTTTAGGATGGTCGTAACCCCTGGAGATGGTTTGCCAATTTTCTGGTATTTAACTCAGACTGCTGGTACCTGTATTTTTTTTTTTTTTACTGGCCCATTGACGCCATATATAGCTTTGTAATCCCTGCTCTGTGTCCATATATAAAGTCAGTGCCTCTGGGAGTCCCTACTGAGACTCTATATATGACTGAGTGCTATGACGATGAAGGAGGGTATTCCCAACCACTTTGTGTGCCTGGGGACGCCTCTGTGTATTTAACTTTCATTCACTGTCCATTTTTAATTGTGCATTGAAGCCAAAACTCTAACCACTGAGCTATATGGCTCAATGCTAGTAAAAGAAAGATTTTCTATGGCTAAAAACCTCAGTAGTATTTTCCCATGTATTATGTATTCAGATGCACAATCTACAGATATCTCCTATATATACCAGGGTATTGTATGGGTGTTTTTTCTATATATACCAGAACATTTTATATTTTTTAGCAATTGCAAAAAATTTAAAGGCACAAAATAAGTTGCAATTAAAATTATGGAAGCGCCATCTCCATCAAATGGCGGAAATGAATGTCACCTGATGACTGCACTTGCACTAGCTTGCAAGGACCTTCAATGATGTCATGACCATGTGATCAGTCACATGGTTTAGGAGGAGACAGGCTGTTTGTGTGATCCTAACCATGTGACTGATCACATGGTCATGACATCATTGAAGGTCCTTGCAAGCTATGGTGAATGGAGTGTTTCTTCTCTGCCTGGGCCTGTCAATCAACAGAGCCTCTAGGAGCAGGGGTAACGCCCCTTGCACCTAGAGGCCTTATTAGCATAAAATAAAAGTTCATTTTATATAAAAATGGGGGCACCAGTAAATAAAATATATATTTGGAATCAGGTGACATAAGCACATCTCTAATGTCAGCCTGATTCATACCGAAAACCCTTTAAATACACAGGGCTGTCCCTAATGGGGAAAAAATACATTTTTTTAGATTCCAGAACAGATCCGGTTGCATTATATCAAAAATGAACATGCCGGAGCCAGCATAAAAAACTATTTTAAAGAAGACCTTTCACCGCTCCTGACATGCCTATTTTAATAGCTTCATGCATTCCCCATGTAATAACAATTCTGGAACATCTATTCTTATGGCTCTATGTTTCACCATTCCTTTATTATTACTACTAGAAGTTATGAATGAATTGCTATTTGACTTCAGTAAGGGAACAGAGGGGAGGTAACCAGTTGGGGGTGTGTATCTGCACAGTCTGGATATGGCTGCACTGATTGGATAGAGTCAGTCTGTGCAGGGACACACCCCCAACTGGTTACAGAGGGGAGCTCTGTTCCCTTACTGAAGGAAAATAGCAATTCATTCATAACTTCTAGTGCAAATAATAAAGGAATGGAAGAACATAGAGCCATAGGAATAGATGTTCCAGAATTGTTAGTACGTGGGGAATGCATAAAGCTATTACAATAGGCATGTCAGGAGCAGTGAAAGGTCCTCTTTAAGTCAATGGGCCCCGGATCCGTTTTTTTTTCGTGACCACTGCTTGCAGTAGTTTTGTGTTCGGCATGGGAAAGCAACAAACTGGAACAGACTGCATTCTGATCCACTCCATTCCGGTTAGTTCAGTTTTGTCCCCATTAACAATGAATGGGGACAAAACTGAAGCGGTTACCTCCGGTTTTGAGATCTTCTGCGAGATCTCAAAACCGGAAAGGAAAACACAGATGTGAAAGTAGCCTTAGACATTCTATCACTTTCTTTTTTTAAACATAGATTTTTATTGACGTTTTCCAGTAAACAATAAATAAAGCAGTACACAAAGATAACGTTCCTCCAGCCATACAGAATTGAAGGAAAACAACCAATAAAACAGTGTTGACACAGGTATTATGCTAGAAGACATACTATCACTTTCTAGAGAAAATAAAACATAGCAAAGAATCTGTTCTACTGTTTCAGAAAAAATAATTCATGTATGCAAATGTGAAAAATATGTAAGCAATAAAAAAGTCAAGGTCGGTTATTTTCTACTTTTAATGTAATGCAAAAGCATACTTAAAAGCTCAGTTCTGCTTCTGTAATGTCAGAAGCAATGCAGGCAGCCAGCTTGGTAAACTTGCCATGTATGATGTGAAAACATCTTTCCTGAATAGAAGAGACAAAGCATGAGTCAAAATATCTGACTTTTGGCAGCAAGACATCAGACTTGTCAGATCAACTAAGTGTAACTTTCATTTACAGGGAAGTGTGACACTGGCATATTTGTCTTGCTATGTTCTATTCATGTTTTTGTTAAACTAGTTCATTTCTTTTTGTTTAGTCAATAGGCATGTGCCGCTTGACTTGCGACACAAAATCAATACAAATTTTTCTAAACCGTAGTCATTGAGAGCCAATACTTGGAGCCGGCTTTCAAATAGCCAACCATCAAAATAATACAACATCTATGTGCTTATATATTTATGCTGCTTAAAGCCTAACCTAATAAGGGCTATGCACAATAGATGTGGAGATTGAGAGCTATTGATACCATGAGCAAAACATTTTATAACATGTTGCATGTTTATTTTATAAAGAAAAAGCAAATGTCCACGAGGTAGACAAAAAATGAGCAATCCTGTACATTATTCTATCACAAATATAATCTTTATTCAAGTATCAAGAGACAATATTTAAAATCTATTGCATGAAAGAAGGAGCAATGATAAAAAACAGCGCCATCCCTGAATCACTGGATAAATAACATCATAAGACCCTGATTGGACATCAAGGAGAGTAACAAGTAATGCACCTACTCTAAACAGTTGTGAATGAGCCCCATCAGCCTTATAATTATCACAACATAAGAATAGGAAAGATACATAACACTACTACAAAAATGCAAGACCAGTTGTCCTATACCTGTATCATGTAGTACGTGACCCAGGGATGGCGCTACCCCGACGCGCGTTTCGGCGTGCCTTCGTCCAGGGGGTAATGCCATCTCTGTGGATCAAGTTTCTTATAGTCCCCAATTAAACCAAGTGGCCAATCCACGGGTGATATTATTGAAGTAACTCCAATCACCTGTTCATGTAAATCGGGCGCCGTGGGGAGCGAGTACATAGTGCGCGCTTCCCCGCGATCAGGCGTCACTTCACCAAATCGGCGCGGTCATGTGACCAACGCCGTGACGTCATGACGCCTAACGCGGGTATCACGACATCTCGCATACCCATTGCGTCCAATCCACCTCTCAAACACCCTCTCGTGGTTGGTCTGAATAAATTACATCACTTAATCTCTTACGCCCTCTTGTGGCTACAACATAAAAACTGCATGATACCATGATTAGATAATTCAATACATGATTATAAAAATACATATACTAATATATAATCCCACATTATACAGTACATGATTGTATACATATATAAATGTGAATATACAGAATACAAAAATATACATACAAAAAGAAAAAAGAAGAAAAATGATGAAATGTAACAATCTTGTGTAGAGACTATCAAATAAAATAAGGTGCATATTGTGCGAAGCAAATGGTGGAGTGTGTAAGAAAACGATGCATGGTGCGATATAGAAGAATATGGAAATAATAGTGAATAAAAAAATGAAAAGATAAGAAATATATAATAAAAAATATAAAAAGGGAGAAAAATAGTGTGATGGAAAAAACTTTGTGGGCGCGGTACATAGATGACGTCTTTATGGTCTGGCATGGTAATGAGACACAATTGAAGGATTTTTTCGCTCTGTTAAATTGTAATACATGCAATATTAAGTTAACCTACACGTTTGATAAATGGAAGATCGAATTTTTGGATGTGACGATATGTCGTGATCTGACAGGTAAAATACAAACAGATGTATATAGGAAAAACACAGAGGTGAATGCATATTTACATGCAACATCTTCTCACCCGAAAAAGACCATTGACGCGATTCCCACGGGACAGTTCCTACGGATTAGGAGAATTTGTTCGGATGACAGGTCTTTTGAAAAACAATCCATCGAGCTACGGGAGAGATTTTTGAAGAGGGGATACAGCCATAGATCCATCAAAAGGGCATACCATCGAGCCAAGAATAGTACTAGACAGGATTTGTTGTCATCGCAACATTTAAAGACCAATGACAATAAGGTACGTTTTATTACTACCTATCACTCGAGGTGGGAGCAAATGAGTGATATAATTAGACGCCATTGGCCTGTTTTACTAACAGATCCTGTCCTTGCACAGTATGTCACGCTGTACCCCTCTATTACTGCACGTAGAGCAAATACCCTCCATGACAATCTGGTACAGAGTTACCTGGCTCCACGAGAACAAAAGATTTGTTATTCATTGAAGAACAAGCCTCGCCGAGGATTTGTACCGTGTGGGAAGTGCGTGGCATGTCCGAATATGGAAAGGGCAACAACATTTATGGATGCAAATGGAAAGCAATGCTTCCAGATCAGACAATATATTACGTGTTCAACTACCATGGTAGTCTATTACCGACTTGTACTTGTCCAAAGATCTATATTGGATTAACTACGAGGGAATTGAAGACCCGGACACGTGAACATGTGAGGGACATCATAGCAGCTCGAGATTTTGAGAAGGATGAAGAACTGAAACCTATACCGAGGCATTTTAAGAAATTTCACGGATGTAACCCGAGGATGTTTAAGGTAAAGGGGATTGAATGTCTGAATATTGATTTGAGAGGGGGCAACTTGGCAAAAAAATTGGCGCAAAGGGAATGTAGATGGATTTGGATACTTGGGACAATGCGCCCCAATGGTTTAAACAAGAATCTGGGTTATGCTTCTTTCCTTTAAGCCCTGCTCCATGACTGTGGATAATTATTTTGTGTTATAAGTTTTTAATTGTTTTTAACCAACCTAATTTTCTATCTGTTACTTGTTTCTCTAGATAGCGTCACTGTTGTATAGTCCTCATAATAGAAATCTAACCATGCGAGTAATAAATAAAGAAGTGAAAAGAGCGAAGAAGAGAAGAAGGAAATAAGAAATAAAAAAGAAATAAAAATTACAAAAAAGTTGTTTTTATTGTAAACTGCATGACAAACGTGATTTGTCCTTTTAAGCATTGGTATGAGAAGATTTGGCTTATCTATATATATTTATTTATTCATATGTATGATTGTCTGTATTTCTCATCAGCATACACCATATGGTCGAGCACCTACCATCACATAAACATTTTCACTCTACATACACCATTTACACACAATTATACACATTTAGCACTTTGTGTTGCTATAATTTGTAGTGTTATACCATTATTTTTTCCTCACTAATTTGCATTCATCATTTTTTCCATCACACTATTTTTCTCCCTTTTTATATTTTTTATTATATATTTCTTATCTTTTCATTTTTTTATTCACTATTATTTCCATATTCTTCTATATCGCACCATGCATCGTTTTCTTACACACTCCACCATTTGCTTCGCACAATATGCACCTTATTTTATTTGATAGTCTCTACACAAGATTGTTACATTTCATCATTTTTCTTCTTTTTTCTTTTTGTATATATATTTTTGTATTCTGTATATTCACATTTATATATGTATACAATCATGTACTGTATAATGTGGGATTATATATTAGTATATGTATTTTTATAATCATGTATTGAATTATCTAATCATGGTATCATGCAGTTTTTATGTTGTAGCCACAAGAGGGCGTAAGAGATTAAGTGATTTAATTTATTCAGACCAACCACGAGAGGGTGTTTGAGAGGTGGATTGGACGCAATGGGTATGCGAGATGTCGCGATACCCGCGTTAGGCGTCATGACGTCACGGCGTTGGTCACACGACCGCGCCGATTTGGTGACGTGACGCCTGATCGCAGGGAAGCGCGCACTATGTACTCGCTCCCCACGGCGCCCGATTTACATGAACAGGTGATTGGAGTTACTTCAATAATATCACCCGTGGATTGGCCACTTGGTTTAATTGGGGACTATAAGAAACTTGATCCACAGAGATGGCGTTACCCCCTGGACGAAGGCACGCCGAAACGCGCGTTGGGGTAGCGCCATCCCTGGGTCACGTACTACATGATACAGGTATAGGACAACTGGTCTTGCATTTTTGTAGTAGTGTTATGTATCTTTCCTATTCTTATGTTGTGATAATTATAAGGCTGATGGGGCTCATTCACAACTGTTTAGAGTAGGTGCATTACTTGTTACTCTCCTTGATGTCCAATCAGGGTCTTATGATGTTATTTATCCAGTGATTCAGGGATGGCGCTGTTTTTTATCATTGCTCCTTCTTTCATGCAATAGATTTTAAATATTGTCTCTTGATACTTGAATAAAGATTATATTTGTGATAGAATAATGTACAGGATTGCTCATTTTTTGTCTACCTCGTGGACATTTGCTTTTTCTTTGTAGTTGTTGTGAGTCTGTACGGTGTTACTTTATCTTTGCCAGTGACGACCATATGCATATGCTGCAATTTATTTGCTTATCGGGGGCCGCGCTGGGGGCTGATTTTTGATGTTTATTTTATACTTACTGTATTTTTCGCTTTATAAGACGCACCTGATGATAAGACGCACCTAGGTTTTTGAGGAGGAAGATAAGAAAAAAAATAGTTTGAACCAAATGGTGTGCTTTTGGTGGGTTTTGAACTAATGGGGGATCTGTGGATGACACTGTTATGGGGGATCTGTGGATGACACACTGTTATGGGGGATCTGTGGATAGCACACTGTTATGGGAGATCTATGAATGACACTGTTATGGGGGATCTGAGGATGGTGCACTGTTATGAGGGATCTGTGGATGACACTGTAATAGGGAATCTGTGCATGATGCACTGTTATGAGACTATAACCCCCATCATTATAAAGAATTCAGCCATGAACTGCAGTACATTGGTGTATTGTTAAGGATGAGGGGGGTTATAGTCACATTAAATATAAACACTGTCCAGGGACTGTACCATTATTGGCCTGTGTTTATATTAAATATGACTATAACCTCCCTCATCCATAGCCATACACCCATGTACTGCAGTACATTGGTGCATTCCTATAGATGAGGGGAGTTATAGTAACATTTTACACACATTTTATTTTTAGACCAGCCCATGAGCTGTCATTCACCTAGGACTTCAGGTGACAGGCCAGGGAATAGCACAGGGCGACAGAGGCCAGTAAAACTCTGTCTCTTTGTCTCTCACAGTAGGAGCACCGGAGCTCTGTAACTGCGGCGCTCATGGTACGGCAGTGGAAGGGAGTAAGCTGATTGGTGGAGGCAGGGATCAGCAGTAGTTCCCGCCGGCGCACACCTCCAATCAGCGTTACATACATGCAAGCGGCAATGCAGAGGAGAAGAACTGCTCTCCTCTCTTCTCCTCCTCCTCTGGTATGCAGCGGACCCGGCGGGCAGATCTGTGGTATGGACGCGAGGGCTGGCAGCATTCAGCCTCACTGTATGCTTAACTACTGCTGCCGCCCACCCCACACTTAATAAGCACGCTCAGGAGCAGGCGTACCAACAGCTCCTGCTTTCCTGCAATAGGGCCGGCCATCTTGATTTGAGGCACATTCGCTTTATAAGACGCACTGACTTTTTCCCCCACTTTGGTGGGAAAAAAGTGCGTCTTATAAAGCGAAAAATACGGTAATTTATTGGATACTCGTTTTCGGTGTGCAGTTTCAGTGGGCACCACTGATGTTCCTAGTTCCTTAGCTAAATTATTAATATTGACCCAGCTTAGCTTAAAGGGGTTACAGCTATTGATGACCTACTCCTCCTCTATATCCTGCTCTATAACATGCTGCTTGCCACTCAAACACCATGTTCAACATGACTGGTTCCTATGAAGTACCCTTGGGTGTTCAGCGCTTGGCTGGAGAAGATTAGGATGTCCTTTGGCCCTTTATAAGAGCTGGAGAAAGCATGCGCCCCCTATGAGCAGCGAGAGGTAGTGCCCGCAAGAAGAAGGCCGCAGCCCGCATGTGGAGCAAGGAAGTAACTTCAGTAACTGAGTCATCTGAGAAAGAAGAAGAGAAGATCGGCAGGTGTCGCCAGAAGAACAGAGTGGGGGATCAAGGGAGACAAGCAGGATCCATGACCGCAAAAGACAGTGGATTGGTAGCGGACATCGGCTACCACTATAACAGAACCCTCCCTTACTCTTCTTTGGTCCAGACAGCTACAATTTTTTATTTTTCTTCATAAGAACATGTGCAATAAGGTTTTCTGCAGATGCCAAAGATCTTTTTTCTTGGCCAAAATGTTTCCAATTCATCAGGAAGAAGGTTTTACCTCTGATTTTCTTCATGTCCAAAATATTCTTGACTTCATACTTATTCTCCGTGCAACAGGAGAAGGAGCAGGAACCAAACACTAGAAGTAATGGTTTAATACAACTGACTTGAGGAGGGAAACATGAAAAGAATTACAGATGTTTAAAGATGAAGGAAGAAGTAACTTGTAAATGGCCAGATTCAACTGTCTCAAAACCTAAAAAGAACAGATGAAATGGGGTGCCAAATAAATACAAGGGTACTTTGAGTCTGATATTTTTGGAGGAGAGCCAAATCTTGTCACCAGGAGGTGACGCTGTACATAGTCAGTCCTGTCAGATGACGCAAAGCTTGTGTATAGCTCTTATCTCTGATCTTCTGAGTTCATAAACACTCATTATAGCTAAATTGTTATCAAACTAATAAGAAAAGCAATATTAAAAAAAACTGCCCCAAGCAGACTGAAGAAAGGTCATGTTCTTGTGGTCTGTGTAGATAATGACAGGATGAAAGGCACCCTCCAGCAGATGATGCTTTATGACATCAGGATGGTGCAATATCGTGGCAGCTATGAAGACCCATTTAAGGGACCAGAAAGTATTTTCTGCTTCAGGTGTCCACTCCTTGGCATTCACTCCCTTCCAAGTCAGAGTAGAATTGGGGTCAGTAAGGGTGAAAAGGTACAGTATAAACTGCCAGTAATAATTGTCGAAGTCCAGGAAATACCAAATAGCCTGCAGGCCTGTAGAATGGGGCTACTCCAAAACTTCTCAGTCAACTTCTCTGGATTCATCTGGAATTCTGCAAACAGAGATTATGTAGACAAAGAAAGACAGAGAGGACTTTACAATTGTGCAATTCTCAGACTACATGGTATAAGCATGCCTCCACTGTAAAGTTAAGTCAGTTGAGAAGACCAAAATGTCATCCAGGTAGACCATTATGTAGACATAGAGGGGATCACAAAAGACATCATTAATTAACTCCTAGAAAACCACAAGGGCATTACAAACAGCATGAAAAGACATTCATAATGCCCGTCTGAGGTGTTGAATTCCGTCTTCCACTAATTGCCTGACATATCCTAATCAAATTGTAAGCCCCCAGAAGTCCAACTTTGAGAAGAGCCTGGCTCCACAAATCTACCAAAATATTTCGGGGATCAGCGGCAAAAGATATTTATTGTTCACCGTGATTTTATTCAAACCCCAGTAGTCCATGCAGAGTCACAAGGAGCCATGCATCTTCTTCACAAAGAAAACTCCGGCCCCAGCATTGGAGGAAGACTACCTAATAAATCCTCTTGAGAGATTCTTCCTTATATAGTCAGATATGGCCTGAGTCTAGGCAAGGACAACAGGTAGACTGAGCCACGAGGAGGCATGGTACCATCTAGAGCTAGATGGGACGGTCACAGGGTCAGTGGAGAGGTAAAGGCTCTGCCTCCTCTTTATCAAAGATGTCCACATAACTAGCATAGGCTGATGGTAGGCCCTGTGGATTCTGGCGAACCTGTGCAGCCCTGGCTGGTTGCACGGAAGTCAGGCAGCAGGAGTGACATTCAGATTTCCAGTACAAAATCTGCCCGAGATCCAGTCGATAATAGAACATGTAGAAAGAGCCATAGCAGTCCCTGTAGGAGGGGACATGTTGTAACAGGCAGGACATTGAATGAAATTTCAGAGTGTAGGACTTCCAATTGAAGATCCATGGGCTCAGTGAAGTAGCCTATAACAATGTGCAATATGAAATTTTGAGTAATTTGTCTGAAATTAATCTCAAATGTTATTCACTAAAATTAGAATTGCTTTGGAAATTTGTAACAAATTCAACAATTTTCATATCAATTGAGTTGTCTATTACCAGCAGTAAACTCTATGCTACAGCATCCTATAGGGAATATTTGAGTGGAAGACATTTCATACTTCTATTTAACCCCAGATTAAGGATAGAGTAAGATGGGTTTTACTTTCGATTATTTTCTTGCGTACTGCTTTCAAACTTTTCAGAGAACAAACATTCAATTTATCCCCATTCTCAGAAAAACTGTAAGTGTAAGATAACACAAATAATGTCTTAATCATACAAACAATTGTCTTAATGAGTGCTTATGATAGATAACTGTATATCTGAATACAGCAATCAAGCGCTTTCTCTTCTCCATTGCAACCAAAATAACAGAGGTTTGCATTTTCCTTCACACCTGAAATCAGTGAAATTGTTGCAATGCTTCTTCAGGGAAGACACAAGCTTTTCCTTCTTCTCATTTACAGGTGCATTACGTAGATGAAGTACTCCAAAGTAGGGTATTGCAAAGTTGTTTTTATTATTTAATATTATTTTTCTTTCTGGGTCTCACAGAAACATGGCTGACACCCTCTGACACTGCCTCCCCTGCTGCGCTCTCTTATAGCGGATTTCATTTCACCCACACCCCTCGTCCTAGCTGCAAACATGGTGGAGGAGTTGGTCTGCTCCTATCAGACAACTGTTCCTACAGCCCAACTCCACCGCCACCCTCCATAGCTCTCACTTCATTTGAAGTACATTCTGTTCGCATCTACTCTCCCTTCAACCTCCAAGTAGCTGTCACTTACCGCCCCCCAGGCCCAGCCACCATCTTTCTTGATCACTTTAATACCTGGCTCCTACACTTCCTTTCTGCCGACATTCCCACTATCATTATGGGTGACTTCAACATCCCCATTGACACTTGCCACTCGACCGCCTCCAAACTTCTGGCACTCTCTTCCTCCTTCGGCCTCTCCCAGTGGTCTTTCGCTCCCACCCACAGACATGACCACGCTCTTGATCTTATCTTTACCCGCCTCTGCTCCCTAGCTAACCTTTCTAATTCGCCTCTCCCCCTATCTGACCACAACCTACTCACCTTCTCTTCACTGGTCTCTTCTGCTGCTCCCCCGGTCCACACACTAGCACACCCCCGCAGGAACCTTAAAGGGGTTATCCCATGACTAAGGTAAAAAATGAAAATCAGACATCATATAGTACATGGCAACCTCTTTTTAAGAAAGCTAGAACCAGCCCTGTACCTCACATGGATCCAGAGATCTCCACATTCATTGCTCTGCTAGATTTATATCAAGTTGAAGCTCAAGGGGAGTGTCTTTTCTGCTGCAGATAAGGGGGCGTGTCTTAGCTCTGCCTATCACAGCTCAGGAGGCCATTGAAAGATGAAACTGAGCATGTGCGGCCTTCTCAGTGAGCAGGTCAAAGAAATAAGAAAAAGAACAAACAGCAGGTGGCACTATACAGATACAATTTATTGAATAGCTCAGTGGCTATGCAAAATTTTTAATTACAGGCAATTACAAAAGTAATCAGATCCAGGTGCTGGTTTGAAAACTGTAGAATATTTTTCGTGGCACAACCCCTTTAAACATCTCGAACTTCACCGGCTTTCTGACTCTCTTTTGCCTCTCTCGAACATTTGTTCCCTCCAAGACGCCGATGCTGCCACCACTCTGTATAATACCACAATAACTACAGCTCTGGACTCTGTCGCCCCCCTCACACTCAACACAACCCGGAAAATCAACAGACAACCCTGACACACCAACCTGACCAAGAAACTCAGACAAGCTTCCAGAGCTGCTGAACGGCGATGGAAGAAATCCCATTCTAAGGATCACTTCACTAATACAAGCAATCCCTCCTCATTTTCAAATCCTCACTCGCTGATGCTAAACAGGCATACTTCTCATCTATAATATCTTCTCTATCCCACAACCCCAAACAACTTTTCAACACTTAACTCTCTCCTCCATCCCCCAGTGCCCCCACCTTCACCTCTCAGCAGAGGACTTTGCCGCATACTTCAAACAAATGATCATCAACATCAGAGAAGGCTTCAGTGCACAGTCCCCACAGCTCCCTTACACAACTACTCAGTCCTCTTCTCCCAAAATCTGCTTCTCCGCCATCACAGAAGAACAGCTTTCCACCCTACTCTACAGATCACATCTCACCACCTGCACACTTGACCCAATCCCATCCCTCCTCTTCCCCAACCTCACCACAGTGTTCATCCCTGCCCTAACTCATCTCTTCAAATCGCTAACTTCCGGTGTCTTCTCTGGTTTTAAACACGCTACAATTAAACCCATCCTTAAAAAGCCTTCACTTGACCCATCTTCTTTGTCCAGCTATCTCCCAATATCAGTTCTTCCATATGCCTCAAAGCTAATTGAGCAACATGTCCAGAGTCCCATGGCTTTCAGTATCACTTTTATGCTGACGACACACAAATCTATCTCTCTAGTCCAGATATCACCACCTTACTATCCAGAATCCCACAATGTCTATCTTCCATATCCTCTTTATTCTCCTCCCGCTTTCTAAAACTTAACATGGACAAAACAGAATTTATCATCTTTCCCCCATCTTGCACAACCCTTCCAACAGACCTATCTATCACGATCAATGGCTTCAGACCAAGCCCTTTCCACCACCTGCCACCTCCAACTCAAAAATACCTCCCGGATCCGTGTGTTCCTCAACTATGAGTCTGCGAAAGTGCTGGTACATGCCCTCATCATCTCCCGCCTAGACTACTGCAACATTCTCCTCTGTGGCCTTCCATCTAGCACTCTTGCCCCCCTCCAATCTATCCTCAACTCTGCTGCCCGACTAATCCACCTCACACCCTGTTACTCCTCTGCTTCTCCCCTTTGCCAATCCCTTCATTGGCTCCCCATTGCCCAGAGAATTCAGTTCAAAATATAATAAATACATACAAGGTCGTCCACAACCTGTCCCCTCCCTACATCTCAGAGCTACTTTCCCGATACATCCCCACACGTAATCTCCGATCCTCGCAAGACCTCCTTCTCTTCTCCCCTCTTATTACCTCTTCCCACAACTGCCTCCAGGATTTCTCCCGTGCAGCCCCCATACTCTGGAACTCTCTACCCCAATATATCAGACTCTCACCTACAGTGGAATCCTTCAAAAGAAACCTGAAAACCCACCTCTTCAGACAAGCCTACAACCAGTGACCCTGCTGCCTCTACACCGCCATTACCAGCTCTACCCTCACCTACTGTGTCCTTCTCCCATACCGCATAGATTGTAAGCCCTCGCGGGCAGGGCCCTCTCTCCTTGTGTACCAGTTTGTAATTTGTCTTGTTTCATGCTTAGTGCAATTGTCTGTATTATGTATGTAAACCCCTTTTAATATGTACAGCGCTATGGAATGAATGGCGCTTTAATAATAAATAATAGTAGTCATAATAATTTTTAATGTTATTTGATGCATTGTATTACCTGTATAGTTCTGTATGGATCAGTAAGGGTTAAAAGTCCAAGTATGAGGCTAGGCGATGGACTTAGGTCCGCTCCTAGTTTACTCTAGTGTTAGGTAAGGAATAGAGCGGAGCTACATGAGCTCACTCCTTGAAGAAAGTAGGCCTGAGTGACTGAGAAACTTGCAAAAGGCCATGTCTACTTTACAGTACTCCAGAGAGAAAAGGAAGAACTAGAAGGTTCAGAATCTGCGAGGCTTAGAATTGAAGTAAGTCAGGTAATTATTAAAGGGGTTGCCCCACGAAAAATATTCTACAGTTTTCAAACCACTAGCCTTGCCGGTTGGATATAGCTTCGTCTTGCCAGCTTCCGTAGTACTAAAAAGTACTGGCGTGCGGAATCTAACAAGCCCCCGGGTTTTCACCAGAGCCCGCTGCAGGGCAGGTTGGATTTTTGTGGCCGGGAACTTGCAGGTCGTGTTGCCGCTTGGAAGCAGTATGAGGTACAAGCCGAGGACCGGATCACCAGCAGGTTAGCAGAGCCGAGGTACAAGCTGAAGTCTGGATACACGGAAGTCAAACCGAAGAGGACTTGAGAGCTGGAGTACACTGGAAAATGACCGGATACTCTGGCATTTGTCAGGTGCACAGAGCTGCCTTAAATAGGCCTCTAGATGAGAATCAGGTGTTGGACTGATGACAGTTTCACAGAAGGTGTAGGAACTGCAGTTCCGGCTGCTGCAGAGGGGGCAAGAGCACCGGCTACAGCAGAGTCTGTGCTGAGAAGCGGCAGCTGGAATCACCGAAGTGGACGCTTGTGTTGAGGATTAGACAGTGACCGCCGACGGGGTGAGTGTAGCGGCACTATGCGTCCTGATGTGACACCAGCACCTGGATCTGAATTCTTTTGTAATTGCATATAGTTAAAAATTTAGCATAGTCACTAAGTTATTCAATAAAATGTATCAGTATAGCGCCACCTGCAGTTTATTTTTTTCTTATTTCTTTATCTTGTTCACTGAGATGGTCGCACATGCTCAGTTTCATCACTCAACTGCCCCTGAATTGTGATAGTGTGAGAGCTGCAGCAGTAAAGACATACCTCCTGTGTAGTGATAGGGAGAGCTGTGACAGAATGGACACGCCCCCTTAGCTGCAGCAGAAAATACACTCCTCTTGAGCTGTCACTTCGATATAAATCTAGCAGAGCAATGAATGGAGACATATCTGGATCCATGTGAGTTACAGGGTTGATTGTAGCTTTGTTAGAAAGAGATTGTCATGTACAGTATGCCATTAGTCATGCTCTAACCCCTTTAACTGTTTAAGGCTGAGAGAGACTTTACTGCAGTAAGAGGGAAATTGTTAATACAGCCTTTCACACTTTGACACAGCCCTGGCCAGCTGTATCTTAATCCTGTACCCCTCATCCTGGGAATTATAGACACATTTTGCATGAACCTTATTGCCAGCCTTAGATTCTGCGGAGAGAGACTTTGGAAAGGATCGCTATGCTGTGGATCTCTCTGGGAGGCACTATTAATGGCACTGGGGGCGCTGTGGATGGCACTGGAGGCACAGGATGGCATTTAAGGGCATTGTGATTGACAATGGGAGCATTATTGGGGGTACAGAGAGGGCAATCTGTCACAAAGACCGGAATCGTCGAATGGTGTGTTGCCTTCCTAGCGCTCGACTTTGGCACATCGCGGATATGGTTGAAAGATTACTGGGAGGGGCTGGAGAAGATCCAGCAGTCATGGTCCATATCAGAACCAATGACAAAGTTAGAGGTAGGTGGAGCGTCCTTAAAAATGATTTTAGGGATTTAGGGCATAAGCTTAGAGCAAGGACCTCAAATGTAGAGTTTTCCGAAATACTGCCTGCACCACGAGCCACACAAGAAAGGCAGCGGGAGATTAGGGAGGTAAACAAGTGGCTTAAGAACTGGTGTAGGAAGGAGGGATTTGGATTCTTGGAGAACTGGGCCGACTTCTCTGTCGGCTACAGGCTCTACCGTAGGGATGGGCTGCACCTCAATGGGGAAGGGGCAGCTGTTTTGGGAGAGAAGATGGCTAGAAGGCTGGAGGAGTGTTTAAACTAGGGACTGGGGGGGAGGGTAACTACATTATAGGAGGGGAAGATAGTGCAGATAGAGACCTGGGGCAAGGTAATGGAACTGGGGGAGGAATGAAGGAGGAACTAGAACAGTTCAGAAGAGAAGATGGCTAGAAGGTTGGAGGACTGTTTAAACTAGGGACTGGAGGGGAGGGAAATTACATAACAGGGGAAGATAGAGACCTGGGACGAGCTAATGGAATTGGGGGAGGAATGGAAGGAGGGACTAGAACAGTTCAGAAGGAATGGTATAGGGTAAAAAATATACATAAACCTCTTAACTGTATGTACACTAATGCCAGAAGCCTAACTAATAAAACTGGTGAACTGGAATTAGTGATGTGTGAGGAGGACTATGACATAGTGGGAGTAACTGAGACATGGCTGGATGATAGCTATGACTGGGCAGTTAATGTAAAGGGTTACAATCTTTTTAGAAAGGATTGCCAAAACCATAGAGGGGGAGGGGTCTGCCTTTATCTAAAGTCCTGACTAAAGCCCACACTCCGGGAAGATATAAGTGAGGGACATGAAGATGTGGAGTCACTGTGGGTAGTAATAAATGGAGCCAAAAACAATAATAAAATACTAATAGGAGTTTATTATAAACCACCCAATATACCAGAGTCCACAGAAAATCTAATTCTAGACGAAATAGACGAGGCAGCAAATCATAATGAGGTCGTTATTATGGGGAACTTCAACTACCCAGATATAGACTGGGAAACTGAAACCTGTATATCTCATAAAGGAAACAGGTTTCTTGGCAATAACCAAAGACAATTACCTTTACCAACTGGTTCAGGACCCAACTAGAGGGACAGCCATACTGGAATTAGTATAAACCAATAGACCTGACAGAACAACAGATGTGCAGGTTGGGGGACACCTGGGAAATAGTGACCATGATATAATAACCTTCCAACTGTCATTCAAAAGAGCGTTTCTTTAGGGAGGAACAAAAATACCAAACTTCAAAAAAGCTAAATTTAGTCAACTAAGAGAGCCATAAGCCTAACTAACTGGGACAAAGTCCTCAAAAATAAAAATACAGCCACAAAATATTTTTAAATGCATCCTAATATCTAATTGTGAGAGGTACATACCTTATGGGAATTAAAAGGTTAAGGAACAAGAAAAAACAATGTGGATAAATAGAACTGTAAAGAAAGCAATAAATGACAAAAAGAAAGCATTTAAATCACTAAAAGAGGAGGGAGGCGAGGAAGCATTGAAAAACTATAAGGAAAAAAATAGAAAATGTAAAAAACAAATTAAAGCAGCCAAACTAGAGACCGAGAGATTAATTGCCAAACAGTAAAACTAACCCTAAAATGTTCAATTATATAAATTGTGAAAAGTATAAATCTGACGGTGTCGGCCCCTTACAGAGTAATGAGGGCGGAGTTGCAGAGAGGGTTGAGGAGAAAGCAAAAGCTATTAAATATTTTTTTTCTCCACTGTATTCACTGAGGAAAATAAACTGTCAGATGAAATGCAGAATTTAAAAGTAAATTCCCCATTAAAAGTGCCCTGTCTGACCCAGGAAGAAGTACAGCGGCGTAGAAAAAAAGATTAAAATAGACAAATGGCCAGGACCGGATGGCATACACCCCCGTATCCTAAGAGAATTAAGTAATGTCATCACCAGACCCTTATTTCTGATATTTAAGGACTCTATACTGACAGGGAGTGTTCCACAGGATTGGCGCATAACAAATGTGGTGTCAATATTCAAAAAAGGGTCCAACAACAGAGCCCGGAAACTATAGGCCGGTAAGTTTAACATCTGTGGTGAATAAACTGTTTGAGGGTTTTCTAAGAGATGCTATCTTGGAGTACCTCAATGAAAATAAGCAAATAACTCCATATCAGCATGGTTTCATGAGGGATCGGTCATGTCAAACAAATGTAATCAGTTTCTATGAGGAGGTAAGTTCTATACTTGACCGCGGCGAATCAATGGACGTTGTATATCTGGATGTCTCCAAAGCATTTGACACTGTACCACATAAAAGGTTAGTATATAAAATGAGAATGCTTGGACTAGGAGAAAATCTCTGTATGTGGGTAAGTAACTGGCTCAGTGATAGAAAACAGAGGGTGGTTATTAATGGCACATATGCAGATTGGGTCACCGTCACTAGTGGGGTACCACAGGGGTCAGTACTGGGCCCTATTCTCTTTAATATATTTATTAATGATCTTGTAGAAGGCTTGCACAGTAAAATATCAATTTTTGCAGATGACACTAAACTGTGTAAAGTAATTAACACAGAAGAGGACAGTACACTGCTACAGATAGATCTGGATAAACTGGAGGCTTGGGCAGAAAAGTGGCAGATGAGGTTTAACACTGACAAATGTAAGGTTATGCATATGGGAAGAAATAATGCAAGTCACCAGTACATACTAAATGGTAAAAGACTGGGTAACACTGACATGGAAAAGGACCTAGGAATTTTAGTGAATAGCAAACTAAGCTGTAGAAACCAGTGTCAAACAGCTGCTGCCAAGGCCAGTAAAATAATGGGTTGCATCAAAAGGGGCATAGATACCCATGATGAGAACATAGTCCTGCCGCTTTACAAATCACTAGTCAGACAACACATGGAGTACTGTGTACAGTTCTGAGCTCCTGTGAACAAGGCAGCCATAGCAGAGCTGGAGAGGGTTCAGAGGAGGGCAACTAAAGTAATAACTGGAATGGGTGGACTACAGTACCCAGAAAGATGATCAAAATTAGGGTTATTCACTTTAGAAAAAAGACAACTGAGGGGAGATCTAATATCTATGTATAAATATATCAGGGGTCAGTACAGAGATCTCTCCCATAATCTATTTATCCCCAGGACTGTTACTGTGACAAGGGGACATCCTCTGTGTCTGGAGGAAAGAAGGTTTGTACACAAACATAGAAAAATTGGCTTCTACCTCACAGGGGTTTTTTGCCTTCCTCTGGATCAACTTGTAGGAAAATAGGCCGAACTGGATGGACAGATGTCTTTTTTCAGCCTTACTATAGATGGCAATGGGGCACTTTACATGGCATTTGGGGGTACTGTCGATGGCACTAGGGGGCACTGTGGATGGCAATGGGGGAACTGTGGAGTTCACTGTTATGGGGTGCTTTGGATATCACTGTTATGGGGGCACTGTGGATGTCACTGTTATGGGGACTCATGATAGGGCTCATGCAAATGACCGTGATCGGCCCAGGAGTCCCGGTCCATGTGTTAGCCACATTTTCCATGCTGACTCCGTCTTCCCTGACCCGATCTGATTGTATATTAGTAACTTATGATACAACCAGTCTTTATCTGACCGGGGGGCAATTGTCATGCACTCACCTCATCATGTATATATACCCCCGATCAGAGAGAGACTGTATTATACATTACTGTGATGGAGTCAGTTCTGGTCAGGAGAGTGCAGTGGGCCTGGGAGATGTGGGCTGCACACAGACCGTGCCATTAACTTCTATGGGTTCGAGGTCTGCATTTTGAGGATCAGAATAGGACATGTTCTGTCCTTTTTGAAACTGACATACGGACATGGAAAGCACATCCATGACATCCATGTGTTTTCCATATCCGCAAAATGGATACAGCTGTGTGCATGAGGATCTATATAGACACTTCAGAAGGTAGTATCATAGAAGATAGCTCAGCAGGCAGTATCATACAAAATTGGATTAGATACACAGCTCAGCAGGCAGCATCAAACATGAGAATCTTTGATACAGGAACAGTAGACTGTATCACAGATGATAGATTTAGATAGAGAAGCACAGCAGACAGTATCTGACATGATAATCTTAGATACACACCAGACACTATCATGCAAGATGGCATTAGATACACACCACACCAGACAGTATCATACAAAATGGGATTAGATACACAGCTCCTGCAGACTGAACAGAGGGAGAGGGTAGCCTGTGACTTATCACTCTGCAGCGCAGCCAGCCCTATTCAACAAAACAGAAAACCAGGAATGTAAACAGATCTGCCAGGATAGTCTGATGCCCAGAAAGGGAGAAAGGAAACAGACATGAAAAACAGGTATTTGGGACATATTAGGGACATATGTATGTATGGTGACGGGTGTCACCACTAGCTTTTGTTCTTCCAGCAATGGTTACAAGGTGTTTGTTCTGACGTTTTTTGCCTGACATGCCAACCTCCATCCGTTCAATGAAGAAGAAAATGTGACTTATCAGAGGAGGGAACACCTCCATTTCTGCCAATGCAACTTTGTTAACAGAGGTACAGTCAGTGGCGTAGCTATAGGGGTCGCAGTTGCGACCGGGCCCCTAAGCCATATTCCTGCCTGTCCTTTGGGGCAGGGGAGGGAGAGGCGTCTCCCTTCCCCATTGATCTGATAGGCCTAGTGCCTGCAGCCTATCAGAGGCCGGCGCAAGCGCCGCGATGACGTCATCGCGTCGCCTGAGCCGTACAGCGCGGGTCACAGGCTGGAAGAGGCCTGCATCGCATCGCTGATGGAGGCAAGTATAAGTGTTTATTTTTTTTTTGTATGATGCCAACAGACTGGAGCTCTTTTTAATGGAGGCACTGAGGGCATTTTTTAATGGGGGCACTGGGGCCTTCCTTATTGGCACAGGGGGGCACTGCGGGCATTTTTTTACTGGCACATGGGGCACTGGGGGCCTTTCTTATTGGCACATGGGGGCACTGGGGGCCTTTCTTACTGGCACATGGGGGCACTGCGGGCATTTTTTTACTGGCACATGGGGGCACTGGGGGCATTTTTTTTACTGGCACATGGGGGCACTGGGGGCATTTCTTATTGGCACATGGGGGCACTGGGGGCATTTCTTATTGGCACATGGGGGCACTGGGGGCATTTCTCTTACTGGCACATGGGGCACTGGGGGCATTTTTTTACTGGCACATGGGGGAATTTCTTACTGGCACATGGGGGAATTTCTTACTGGCACATGGGGGAACTGGGGGCATTTCTTACTGGCACATGGGGACACTTGGGGCATTTCTTATTGGCACATGATTTGGGGGTATCTATGGAGGTGGGACACTTTTTACTGGCACATTATTGCGGGGAAATTTTGGGGGCACTTCTGGCACATTATTGGGGGCACTTCTTACTGACACATTATTGGGGCACTATGGGGGCTCTTCTTACTGGCACATTATTGGGGGGCACTATGGGGGCATCTACTGAGGCCACAAAGAATACTGGGACACATTATGGCGGGTACTATGGGGGCATCTCTGGGGGGGCAATATTTTGGGGTATTTTATACTGGCACATTATGGGGGCACTATGGGGACATTAGCTCAACTGGGGGCATTAAAGGGTTTTTTTTGCACTGGCACATATGAAGGGGCATTTTTGTACTGTCACATTATAATTATAATAACATATATATATATATCTTAATAATATAAAAATGAGTTTCTGTCTGTCTGTCTGTCTGTCCTCTATGCGCGACCAAACTACTGGACCGATTTTCACCAAATTCGGCACACAGGTACATCAGGTGTCCGGGAAGGTTTTAGACCAGGTCTCATCTCTCTAGGACGTACCGTTCCCGAGATATTCCCAAAATATGATCTCCATTAGCCAACATTACAACTGGGAGCTTTGGTTTTAAACTCCAACTGCCATTCTCTGCAAAGCCACACAGGGAGGGCTGGTTTCCATAACAACCAGGTAATTATCAGCAGCTGAGGATCTCATCCATTTCTATTCACTGACACTGTTAAAGGTATTCCGGTTACCATAAATATAACTTATGTTTTTTTCTATTACTACAGTTCAGTAGTAATAAAAGATGTTTTCCTCCACTGCTGCCTATTGCGTGGGCTCATAAATAAGCATGGTATTGACCTTTAATTCACGCCACCCTAAAAGAAGTACTTAAAACCCCCGCCCCAGGTCTCACTAAGCCACACCCCCAACTCTGTCAGGCCACACCCCCTTTCACTCCGCAGCCAACAGAGATTGAAAAAATAAAGGTAAAAATCAACTTCTGTCAGCTGCAGGGATGGGTGGGAGGTTGACTTTCTTTCTGCAACAACACACACAAACATTAAATAAAATAGATTAAATCCACCCATGCGAAGCGTCTTGCTAATCCACGCCCCCGACTCTGTCAGGTCACGCCCCCTCCCACTCCGCAGCCAATGGGAATTTAAAAAATGAAGGTAAAAATAAACTTCTGTTTGCTGCAGGGGTGGGAGGGTGAATTTCTCTTTGCAACGACACACAAAAATTTTAGATGAAATAGACTGATTATAGACTACAACCGTTCAAAGCCTTTTGCTAAGCCACGCCCCGTCTGTCAGGCCACGCCCCCTCTCACTCCGCAGCCATTCTGCAACGACACACAGAAACATTCAATGAAATAGATTAAATACACCTATGCGAAGCGCTTTGCTAAGCCACGCCCGACTCTGTAAGGCCACGCCCCCTCCCACTCCGCATCCAACAGGGATTGAAAAAATAAAGGTAAATATCAAGTTCTGTCAGCTGCAGGGGTGGGTGGGAGGTTGACTTTCTTTCTGCAACGACACACAGAAACATTAAATGAAATAGATTAAATACACCCATGTGAAGCATCTTGCTAATCCACGCCCCCGACTCTGTCAGGTTACGCCCCCTCCCACTCCGCAGCCAACGGGGATTGAAAAAATAAAGGTAGAAATAAACTTCTGTTTGCTGCAGGGGTGGGAGGGTGAATTTCTCTCTGCAACGACACACAAAAATTTTAGATAAAATAGACTAATTATAGACTACAACTGTTCGAATCGTCTTGCTAAGTCACGCCCCCAACTCTGTCAGACCACACCCCCTCCCACTCTGCAGCCATTCTGCAACGACACACAGAAACATTAAATGAAATAGATTAAATCACCTATGCAAAGCGCTTTGCTAAGCCACACCCCCAACTCTGTCAGGTCATGCCCCCTCCCACTCCGCAGCCAACAGGGATTGAAAGAATGAAGGGAAAAATAAAATTCTGTCAGCTGCAGGGGTGGGAGGGTGAATTTCTCTCTGCAATGACACACAAAATTTTAGATGAAATAGACTAATTTCAGACTACAACCGTTCGAAGCATCTTGATAATCCACACCCCCAACTCTGCCAGGCCACGCCCCCTCCCACTCCGCAGGCAACGGGGATAGAAAAAAAATCAGCTGCAGGGGTGGGAGGGTGAATTTCTCTCTGCAACAACACACAAAAATCGTAGATGAAATTGACTAATTTTAGACTACGACCATTCAGTACTAATAAAAGATGTTTTTTTCCACTGCTACCCATTGCGGGTCCCCATAAATTACCATGTCATCGACCTGTAATTCATGCCACTCTGACCCCCGCCCCAGATCCCGCGAAACCACGCTCCGACTCTGTCAGGCCACGCCCCCTCCCACTCCGCAGCCAACGGGGATTGAAAAAATGAAGGTAAAAATCAACTTCTGTCAGCTGCAGGGGTGGGAGGGAAGTTGGATTTCTTTCTGCAACAACATACAGAAACATTAAATGAAATAGATTAAATATACCCGTGCAAAGCAATGTTTTCTTCCACTGTTACCCATGGCGTGTCCTCATAAATTACCATGGCATCGACCTGTAATTCTGGCCACCATCAAAAGAAGGACTTAAAACCCCGCCCCAGGTCTTGCAACGTCACGCCCCCGACTCAGTCAGGCCATGACCCCTCCCACTCCGCAGCCAATGGAGATTGAACAATTGAAGGTAAAAATCAACATCTGTCAGCTGCAGGGATTGGAGGGAGAATGACTTTCTCTCTGCAACGACACACAGAAACATTAAATGAAATAGATTAAATATACCCGCGCAAAGTAATGTTTTCTTCCACTGCTACCCATTGTGTTTCCTCAAATTACCATGGCATTAACCTATAATTCAGGCCACCCTGAAATGAAGGACTTAACCCCCCCCCCCCCCCGTGTCCCATTAAACCACGCCCCCTCCCACTCCGCAGCCAATAGGGATTGAAAAAATGAAGGTAAAAATCAATTTCTGTCAGCTGCATTGACTTTCTCTCTGCAACGACACACAGAAACATTAAATGAAATAGATGAAATATACCCAGGCGAAGCCGGGTCTTTCTGCTAGTATAATTATATAATTATAAATATATGTAAGAGAATGATTACTACTGGGGTTCTCTGGGGAACATGATTACTAGTATGGGCACTATGGAAGCATTATTACTTCTGGGGCACTATTACTAACAAGTACACTCTGGCAGAGAATTATTAGTTGGGACTTTGGGAAGCACTATTACTGTGGGGGCACCCTGGCACAGTATCAGCATAGCGCAGTTATTTCTGGGGGACGTTATGTTTACACTTTTACTGTCAGGGACACTATTTGCTGGGCGCAGTTATTTTAGGACACTGTGTGCCAATAATTATTGAAGGGCACTATCTGTGTGGTACTAGTGGCACAGTACTGGGGGTGGTAGGATGATTTGTCCAGAAGACGGGAGGATGATGGAAAAGTAATAAACGAAGATTTTTTTCTATCAAACTGCAGAGATGAGAAATGGCTGAAAAATGGCGTCTGGTCTGAAAGGAGAAGATGAAGAAAGAGAAGATCTACATCAGAGGAGACGTCACTGGATGTAAGAGGTATGGGGCGCTGTATTAGGCTACATTCACACGAATGTTGTGTTTTGCAGTCTGCAAATTGCGGATCCGCAAAAAAAAATGGATGATGTTCCGTATGGTATCTGGTTTTTTTGCGGATCCGCTGTAACAATGCCTATCCTTGTCCCCAAAACGGACAAAAATAGGACATGTTCTATTTTTTTTGCGGGGCTACGGAACGGACATACTGATGCGGATAACACACAGTGTGCTGTCCGCATTTTTTGCTGACCCATTGAAGTGAATGGGTCCGCATCTGAGCCGCAAAATATGTGGATCGGAGGCCGCAAAAGCAACTGTCGTGTGAATGTAGCCTTACCCCAGTGGCGTACCGCCCATATAGGCAGACCACGCCACTGCTATGGGGCCCGCGGGAGGCCCCACCCCCATACTCTGCATCATTAAAATGCGTCCCGTCCCTTCACTCCGGGCCTCTCCTGGTCCGCTCACCGCCGCAATTTTTACTCTAAAGTCCTGAGAGCACTCCTGTGTGCTCCCAGCTGGCCCCGCCTCCTCCCTCATGCCGCTGCTGCTCCTGGACAGGGAAGGACCTGTGCAGCGCGGCAAGAGGAGAAAGAAGAAGACCAAGGCCCAGCCTCCTCCAGAGTGGCATCAGGACAAGTAACTGAGTTTTTATGTGTTTCATGTATGTATGTATATATACTATTATATACTCACCAAGCCAGCTCAAGACATGTGACTTCTTTTTGCCAACATCGAAAGTAGGAAGTGGTCATAATAATGTGACTCAGCTGTGTATATCTTATAAATATTGTTACTTTGAATTGAGTTGGTATAGTCAGGGATTAGAATAACTTCATGAAATGATGAGGATAAAGCCTCATTCACACGTCAGTGTTTCACGGACGTGTCCTGTACGTGTTCTCCACTGACAGCACACATCCCCATTCATTTTAATGTGAGTATTCAGACATCAGTGTTTCATCACGGTCCGTGGGTCAGTGTTTTTAGCACGGATGCATGTCCTATCTTGATCCGTGTTCCCGGATCCCTCACGCCCATTATAGTCAATGAGTCCGTGAAAACCGCAGATCCCTCACGGATGCCATCCGTGTTGCATCCGTGTTTCACGGATCATTAAGAAGAGATGCTTTGAAAATTAATTTTCAGCTGTTCAGTGTCAGTGAAACACGGATGCAACACGGACGGCAAAACACGGACCCATGGACCCAACACGGATCCTTCACGGACAGCTTCACGGATGCATCACTGACCACCTGCTCACGGATTTAAGCACTGACACGGACATGTGAATAAGGCTTAACTCTGAACAGTCTGGAAATATTCTTCACATATTGTATATTTACCTCAGCTTATTTGAACAAAGCATTCATCATTCCATTGTTAAGTTCCGGGTCCTAAATGAAGTCAGTGATAAGACAAGTCAGTAACTGTTCCTAGTATTTTAATAATAGCAATCATGTAATGCATTGTTGATACACAGAGTATTTTTGATCCATCACACTATTACTGGTAATATAAATGGAGGCCCCACCAGACCAGCGAGGATAGACCACAGCACACATCTCATGCTCTGGATATCATTAGTAAATATTTACCGTTTGTTCTGCATTAGCATCAGCAAGAAATGAACCAGGCTTCGTTTTTAGGTCACACCATCAAATGTAATGATGCCTTAAAGACATCTTTAATTACCTAATTACCCTTACTCGACATCCTTAATTACCCAAGATACCCTTTCTGAGATTCTCGGTTGCACAAACAACGACATGAGAGAAATGTAATGGTGGAAATATATTTAATTGCTGTTATTGAATTTACTTTGCTACATGAATATCACATTATATGCAGGTGTAAATTTTTCCAGCTGGGTTACACAGCCATTACCAACTTTTTTTTCTAACATAAAAAGGAATCACTGATTGGTAACAAATGTATGCTTTTCATCCAGACATTTGAACAGTTTGGTTAGATGCCCTTAGCTCTGTATAGTAATTCTGTCTTGTCAGTTCATAACCTTCATTAATTCTGTCTCTCAGCAGTGATAAGACACTTTTTTCTTAAAGGGAAAGTTCACTCTTAGGCCCCTGACAGCATAATGTCAGTACAATTCAGTAGATGCAGAGACACACAACATTATAAATCATTATAATGCGGTGCTCTCCTGTGAAACGAGCAGTGTTCTGCCCAGGACACACTTGTCTGAAAGAGGTTTAACAATCAAGGCCTGAAATCTTAAAAGTGAAGCTTTTTCAGCATGGTCCCCTCCTATAATGCACTTGTAAATGTTACTCTCCTCTCCCCAATCCAGTAGATTGCCAGCAGTCATAACTTTTTGTTTGTTTAACCTAGCTGTATGTGACTAGGAGATATTGGTGTTCTATCTTGAGGGTAGGCCATGAGTATTGAACTCCAGGAGCTCCACTAGAGCAGGGTTGTGGTCGGGTATTAAAGCTGTTCCCCTGCTCCTAATCACACTGGTACACTTGCTGTGCCCAAGAAATCAGCAGGATAAGTATGCTCATTTTGATGTGGCAACTGACTTTCACAGGTGACGAGCATTCTCATACTTCATTGTTACGTGGTTCATGGGGTTCTCTGAGAATTATTTAAATGACCGTCAGCAACCTGTCCTAGAATATGAGTAGGACTGGTTGCCTTCACTTGTACAGCTATCTAGAGGGGTGAGGGGATGGGTCACTTGCAAATGTTACATATTGGTGAGTTTTCCTGTCAGGGTGCGCAGCCATGATGGCTTATCGTAGGCAGGATTGCATCATTACTGTCTATTGTAGAACAGTGTAGCGTGTAGTAGGCCCTGTCCCCTCACCCCCACAGGCAGCTCTGCAAGTGGAGGCAACCAGTCCTTTAATCTTGATCTAGACTTTAGCCTGCCCATAGATTTTGCTAGTACTTGGTGTCCAACCTCCTGGTTTTGACCCTTTGCCCATATTGTCATTACATCTTCATTTCATTCTCTGGTTTGTTGCATCCTTACTGCTCTCCTGGTGATAGCCGCTGGCCCCATTCCTGACTTCACTTCTGCTCCAAACATTCCTAGCAGCATACCTACGTACCACCAAACATTTACTACTATGGGGAATGTGTCCTGGGAATCCAACCAAGACTCCCTATACCTCTCAGTGAAGGATGAAGGTGAAAAACAAGGAGACTCCTTAGATTCTGTACCTTAGTGTAACCAGCACCAAACCTTACAGTTTAATGATCATCTCCAGTGTGAACAGTAACAATAAGCTTGCATTAAAGAGGTAATCTGATCATTTAATTGTATCCTTTATACAAAGGATAGGGATAACTAAGGCCTCTTTCACACGAGCGTCGCGGATTTGTTCAGGATGCGTTGCGGATGCGTTGCGGATGCGTTGCGTTAAAAACGCGCGGATTGCATGCGGATGCAATGCGTTGCGTTGCGTTTTTAACACAACCCCATTCATTTCTATGGAGCCTGGGCTGCGTGAAAAACGCAGAATATAGAACATGCTGCGTTTTTCACGCAACGCAGAAGTGATGCGTGAAAAAAAACGCTCATGTGAAAAGCCCCATTGAAATGAATGGGTCAGGATTCAGTGCGGGTGCAATGCGTTCGCATCACGCATTGCACCCGCGCGGAAACATCGCCCGTGTGAAAGGGGCCTAAGGCCCCTTTCACACGGGCGAGATTTCCGCGCGGGTGCAATGCGTGATGCGAACGCATTGCACCCGCACTGAATCCTGACCCATTCATTTTAATGGGGCTTTTCACATGAGCGTTTTTTTTCACGCATCACTTCTGCGTTGCGTGAAAAACGCAGCATGTTCTATATTCTGCGTTTTTCACGCAGCCCAGGCTCCATAGAAATGAATGGGGGTGCGTTAAAAACGCAACGCAATGCATTGCATCCGCATGCAATCCGCGCGTTTTTAACGCAACGCATCCGCAACGCATCCGCAACGCATCCTGAACAAATCCGCGACGCTCGTGTGAAAGAGGCCTAAGGCCTCTTTCACACGAGCGTCGCGGATTCGGTCTGGATGCGTTCAGGATGCGTTCAGGAAAACTCGCACCATTCTGCAAGCAAGTTCAGTCAGTTTTGTCTGCGATTGCGTTTAGTTGTTCCGTTTTTTCCGCGCGGGTGCAATGCGTTTTGATGCGTTTTTCACGCGCGTGAAAAAAAACTGAAGGTTTACAAACAACATTTCTAAGCAACCATCAGTGAAAAACGCATTGCATCCGCACTTGCTTGCGGATGCAATGCGTTTTTAACGCAGCCCCATTCACTTCTATGGGGCCAGGGCTGCGTGAAAAACGCAGAATATAGAACATGCTGCGATTTTCACGCAACGCAGAAGTGATGCGTGAAAAAAAACGCTCATCTGAAAAGACCTATTGAAATGAATGGGTCAGGATTCAGTGCGGGTGCAATGCGTTCACATCACGCATTGCACCCGAGTGGAAAACTCGCTCGTGTGAAAGGGGCCTAATAGATTGATGGGGTACTAACGTTGGGACCTTCACTGGGTCACATAGACTTCTAAATCCCTCTGCAATGAACAGCCAGGGCCACTGGTTGTAGTTATATTGCTGTTAGGCCTCTTTCACACCAGCGGCAGCACGGATCTGGCGGGTGAAGGGTGCCGCCGGATCCGGGCTGCCGCATGTACACATGTGGGGCCGGAGCAGCGCATACACATACACACATACACAGACACATAAACATAAACATACACATATACAGACACTTACCTGTTCTAGCAGCTCCCGATCTGACCAGCGACAAGGAGGAGGACGGCGCACACGAGGGTAAGTTTACCCACAGCGCCACCTGCTGGAGGGAGGGGAAATTGCAGGGAGACGGATCCGTCATGAACTCCATTGAAAGTTAATGGAGGACGGATCCGTTTACCATTGTGTCCCACCCAACGGATCCGTCCCCATTGACTTGCATTGGGGGTCATGACGGATCCGTCTTGGTGCTGATGCCCAGACCGGAGAGCAAACCGCAGCATGTTGCGGTTTGCTCTCCGGTCTGGAGTCGGAACGGAATGCTTCTAGGAGCATTCCGTTGTCTTCAGTTCAGTTTTGTCCCCGGTGACAATGAATAGGGACAAAACTGAAGAGTTTTATTCCGGTATTGAGCCCCTATGACGGAGCTCAATACCGGAATATTAAAATGCAAGTGTGAAAGTAGCCTTAGACAATCACATTTATTGCATGACAACGTGAACACCCGGTGACTGGGATGTTGAGATAATTTAACACCAGCCAGGGAAAGGCACTTGAGAATGGTGAAAAGACTTCAAAGTGGAGAGGGAGGAAATAGGACATTTTCATTTCATCAGTTGAGTTATAGTCAGGCCATCACACCTTTCTTACAAAGTGTCATTATTTTCTGAATTACATACTGTAAACAGCTAGAAACTGCTCTGCTATTCTTTATCAGCATTATCTGATAAAATGCTGCACATGGTTTCTGGCAAAATAGGAGAGGGGATACCACATGTAATAACCTTGACAATTGCTCGAAAATTTACAGACAGAGCCTCAATTTGCACTTGTTCTTATACGAATACCAGAATATTCCTTTATTTTCACACATTCGCTGAAAGAATTGTTCACTGAAATGCACCTTTACACTTTTCATAAAACCTAAGGCCTTATTCACACGTCAGTGTTTTGGTCAGTGATTGTGAGCTAAAACCTGGAGTGGAAGCTACACAGACATAAGGGAAAGATCTGCACCTGCTCTGTGTTGCTGACCTGCACCAGGTTTTGGTTCATTGGTGGAAATCACTGACCGAACACTGGGGGAGATTTATCAAACTGGTGTAGAACAAATCAGATTCCACCTTTCTTTTTCCAAAGGAACTGTGAAAAATGAAAGGTTGAATCTGATTGGTTGCTATGGGCAACTAAGCCAGTTTTATTTTACACCAGTTTGATAAATCTCACCCTGTATGAATAAGGCCTAAAGCTAGTTTTAAACAAGCGTGTCCTGTGCAGAAATCAGGCTCCGTGTGTAAAGCCTCATTCTCACGTCAGTGTTTCACGGATGTGTGCTGTACGTGTTCTCCACGGACAGCACACGTCCCCATTCATTTTAATGTGTGTGTTCACACATCAGTGTTTCATCACGGTCCGTGGTTCCGTTTTTTTAGCACAGATGCGTGTCCTATCTTGATCCATGTTCCCGGATCCCTCGCGCCCATTATAGTCAATGAGTCTGTGAAAACCACGGATCCCTCACGGATGTCATCCGTGTTGCACGGATCATTAAGAAGAGATGCTTTGAAAAATATTTTTCAGCTGTTCAGTGTCAGTGGAACATGGATGCAACACGGACAGCAAAAAAAGGACCCAACACGGATCCTTCACAGACAGCTTCATGAATGCATCACTGACCACCTGCTCACGGATTTGAGCAGGACGTGTGAATGAGGCTTAAGTGTGATTTCCCAATATGGACACAGGTCATTTAGCAGGAGCACACACCATTATAATGATTTATAATGCTGTGTGTCAATGCATTAACCTTACTGCTACAGAATCATACTGAAATAATGCTGTCAGTATAATTCAGTCAATGCAAGGTCATGCAGAGACACACAGAATTATAAATCATTATAATGCCGTGCGATCCTGTGAAAGGAGCAGTGTCCATAATGGGAAAACACTCTAAGGGCGGAATAGATGCGGCCCCATTCACTTCTATTAGAGCGGGCAACAGCGGCTCTGTGCCGCGGCTCCACAATAAATTATAGAACATGTCCTATTCTTGTCCACAACAGCAGACAAGAATAGGCATTTTGAACGGGGTGCCCGGCCGTGTGTTCCACAAATTGCGGAACACATGCCGGGCGGCAAAAATGCAAATCCGCAATACTACGGCCGTCTGAACGTCTGAATGGGTCCGTGATCTGTACGCACTGCAAAAAAATAGAACATGTAGTGCTTCCAATGGCTTCCAATCCATGCCTCCGTTTCGCACTGCAACTCCAGGATTGCGGACCCATTCAAGTGAATGGGTCTGCGATCCGTGATGCGGGGAGCACACAGTCAGTGCCCGTGTATTGTGGGCCCACCGACATCACGTTTTTCCAATCCGTTTAATGTATACAAAAAATGTATACAAACAGATGCCTCACAATGGTGCCATACAGTGGCATCCGCTCACCATAGAGTTCCATAGAGTCCATCCTGGACTGTGCAGGATACAAGAAAGTGAAAGTGGTGTGCTGGAAGTGTTTTTTTTATGAACCCACAAACAACCTTATATTAAAAAAAACTATGGCAAAAAAACACAGACAACACCAAATCCACCAGAAAAGAACTGTGTGAAACCACTGTAAGGTCCCTTTCACACACAAATTTGCTATGCCGTTTTGTTCTTTTTTTGGCACTTAAAAAAATAAATAAATATATATACTATATATATATATATATATATATATATATATATATATATATAGTTTTTAATGGCTTTTTTGTGTTACCTGCATAAATAGTGTAATTATTTTAGGCAGTTTTCACCCTATAGAGGAGGCTTCAGGAGGCTCTAGTGCCCTAGAATAAGGCTGGGTTTACACATTGTGGCTGTAAAACCGCAGCATTTTGCTGACATTTCGTAAGACTGCTGTACAAATCACAGTGAGGCTTCATTATGACCCTAATAAACCCGGCCTTCTCCCCATCCTTTAATAGCTGATTGCTGCTGCGGCTCCCCAACACACCAAGCCCTTCTATAAGCAGGAGCGGTACTGTGTGTCAGGCGGCCACAGCAGTGGAATGAACTCCCGCACCCAGAGTAGCTCTGTCAATTAAGTATAATATTTAATAAATGCTGACAGAGGAGCTCTGTGTAGGGCCATCAATCAACTGTAGATGAGCCCTGGGACAGGAGATCCCCAAATGAATAGGACACTGTAAATAAATACAGATGCTCACATATGTCATCTGGTGGCTGAATAAAGGCAATACATCACTTGAGAAACGGCTATGATGCATTTAACATATCACAGTGTGTTACTGAGTTATTGTGTTGAGCTAATGCATTATTACAGCTATTCATTCAAAGCTCATTAAAAGTGTAATACCCCCCACTTATAATGCATTGCTTTCTTAAATGTTTCCCATGTATCTCTCCATGATCCAGCTGTGATCTCGTGGTCTCTGCCTTTCTGCTCCTATCTGCTAGTCACATAAAGTGCCATGGCACTTGCCAACTTTAATAATATAATTAATGAGCGGTATTCTCATCTCTATATGGGCCTTCTGAAACTCGGCACACCTGGACCAAGTAGCCAGAGGTGGTCAGAGCTACGGAAACAATCAAAAGAGGCTGTGCTTCACTGTCTCTGTGGTTACAGAAACAGCATAGTTGCTGTACTGCATTGTTCCCTTAAAGGGGTTGTTCGCTCCTAGGGCTAGGTCAGGCATGGCCAACCTGCGGCTCTCCAGCTGTTGTAAAACTACAACTCCCACCATGCCCTGCTGTAGGCTGATAGCTGTAGGCAGTCTGAGCATGCTGGGAGTTGAAGTTTTGCAACAGCTGGAGAGCCTCAGGTTGGCCATTCCTGGGCCAGGTCATCAATATTGGGATCCGGGGGTGGCGTGGGGGGGTCTGACTCCGAGCACCCCTGTTGATCAGCTGTGTGAAAAGAAAGCAGCACTTGTATGAGCGCTGCCTTCTCTTCACTGTTTACCTGCTGTCCGCCACAACTGCTGCAGTGAGAAGGTGTAATTACATCTCAGCCATCCCGTTTACTTCAATGGGACGGCTCTGTAGTATTCACTTGAATGCGATGGAATCATCCCACTAAAATGAATGGGGATGGCAGAGTTGTATTTACACCTGCTTCTTGCTGCAATGTCGATGGTAAGCAGGTAACCAGTGAAGAGAAAGCAGCGCTCATACAAGCTCAGCTTTCTCTTCAAACAGCTGATCGTGGGGGTGGTGAGAGTCGGACCCCTTCCAAACAAGGATACGTCATCAATTTACTTTAACTTCCTTTAACTTCCATGCACTTGTGTGAGATACACAGAAACAGTTTAGCACAGCCTGTTAACTTTTTCCATCGTTTTGACCAGCTCTGGCTGCTATATCATATGGATATATTATAAATGTTTCAGATGGGACTATCCCTTTAAGGAGAAATCCTGCCAAGCACCATTGCCAGTGGATTAATGTACTTCTATTTGAGCTAGTTTACTTGTGTTTAATCCTGACTCTGACCCTTACCATACCCTTGTCTCTGGGGGTCTGCCTTCATCTTGCACCTTTGGATCTGTTGCTGGCTATTCGATGAACCGTTTCTCAGTGGTAAGAGAATGACTGCTAAAGGGGAGAATACCTCTGCTATATGGCGTGTGTTGGAGCATGAAATTAACTATTAGAATAAATCCCTAAGTGCCTCTGTGTAAGACTGGAAGTACATGGAGGTACTGGGAGAGCTCACAGCAGTCTATGGACATCATATTCAGGACCTAAGTTCTACAGATCTAAGGTACGGTGATGGACA
The DNA here is from genome assembly GCA_900303285.1 of Rhinella marina. Taxonomy (NCBI): domain Eukaryota; kingdom Metazoa; phylum Chordata; class Amphibia; order Anura; family Bufonidae; genus Rhinella; species Rhinella marina. The sequence goes on along the minus strand of ONZH01024356.1, from coordinate 36,105 downwards.
TGAGACCTAAGGGCTTGTTCACACATCAGTTATTTGATCAGTTATTTCCATCAGTTATTGTGAGCCAAAACCAGGAGTGGAGGCTCCACAGACATAAGGTATAATGAAAATATTTGTACCTGTTCTGTGTTTTTAACCCGCACCTGGTTTTGGCTCACAATAACTGATGGAAATAACTGATCAAATAACTGATGTGTGAAGAAAGCGTAAGGTGTAGCTATCAATCACAGGGGATCTAAAAATTGCTAGATTAGTCAGTTTTCACCATCCATTCTGATCTTTTTTTTCAATTAAAGTTAAAATGGTAGTCTTGTAGTGTGAACGTACCCTGACTATTGTTCAGTTTTCTGAGAAAATTGCGTGTTCAGTGACTAGCACAAGCTTATGGAGTCATCATGTTGACCTGCAGTGCAGAAATCGCTGCGGGGTGAGACCACAATTAACTTTTAGCTGGAGGAAATGTTGGACACATCTTTTTTCATATTGCCAGTCTCCTCTCATTTCCCAATGGTTATGTTTTCTTTCCATTCTTAAAAATTTGCACACATGGGGCATGGCTGTCAAACAAAAACCCCTGAGACTGCTATTCATTGTGTTTTCCCATGCTGACTTCAAAAATAGACTTGCAGTGTACAGTTGTAAACTGAACATATAAAGCAAAGAAAAATAAACTGCCCTGACCGCTGGCTTTATATTGTCCTGACCTCATGCTATTAATATTATTATCAGCACCTGCCTGACTTGAGTGAGTACAGCAGGGAAGTTCAAGGGGCTTATAAATCCTGATCTAACATTCAGTCAAGTAGATGTGATACGCTGTAATAGAGGCTGAGAGCACTGTTAATAAAATAAATGGAATGCGCAGACTTGTTCAATGCCATAGAATTTCAAAAGCGCTGACCATTGGGCATTTTAGTTATGATAAATAAATGGCATTTTAGTTATATGGATGCATTCTTTTACCAGTAATTCCAAAATGTAAGGTTATTTTTTTATTATACAGTTCATTAGATCAATATAAGGATAGCTTAAATAACAAAATACAAGTTGTCCAGCATATTGATTATCTAATCTTTACACTTCAGTCCCCTGGACTACCGGGGTATATTGTATTTTTGCTTTATAAAAGACGCACCCGATGATAAGACACACCCCAGGTTTAAGAGGAGGAAAATAAGAAAAAATATTTCTCATCAGACCTCATATCAGATCTTTACATCAGAAATATGAGGACATCAGATCAGACCCCCAGAAATATCAGGACATCACATCAGCCCTCAGATCACCCTCAATGTTAGACCCCATCAGACCTCAGATCAGATTAAAATAAAAACCTCCTCTTACCTGTACTTGCCACGGCTCCTCTCCACCTCTGGCAGAAGTTGCGCTCCCCTGTCTTCCTGGCCTGCTCTGCTCTGTCACCTGACTGCATGCAGCATCAGGTCATAGTGTGAGCACTACGTCCTGACGCTCTACGCTGTCAGGACAGTGAGGCGCCGGCCCCAGGAAGGAAGACCGGAGAGGGTGAGTACCACAAGCGCCTGCGGTGCTTCATTCCCTGCTCCCGGCACCTAATGCATACTAGTGAGCAGGGGCATTGCTAGGGTCTCAAAAGATCTGGGGCCCAAGCCCCAATGAATATAGCCCAGTTCTCTAAGGCTACTTTCACACTGGCGGTAGCCTTCTCCGGCAGGCTGTTCCCATTTTAAATCTACTACATTTTTTGTAGTGGAAAATGTACAGATTTGTTGTAAAGTGAATGGGAAAGAAGGCATCCACAAATCTTATTGTGGATTTTGTTGTGGATTACCTGTGAACCATAGCAAACTCCACAAGTGCAAACAATGGGGAAAAAGGTATACTCATCTTACCAATCCTCTGGTGGCCCCTGGTCAATGCTTTCCTGCTCCCCCACCAGTCTCTATATACTGGCATCAAGTCATGACCTGTCGTGCCAATCACAGGCTGCAGCAGTCACTTATGTTGAGACAACACATTATCGTTGAAAGTTGGGAGATCAAGCTGGCCAGGGCATTGGTAAGGGGAGGGTTTTTTTTCATCTGACTACAGGTCTACTGATCACAACTCACAGTATCAGGGATCTATGATGCCATAAGATTTGGTCAGCTAACAGAGTCAGAGCAGATCTGTTCACATAAGTATTAGGGCTCATGCACACGAACATCGCTTGGTTCCACATGCGATCCACATTTTTGCAGATTGGATGCAGACACATTCACTTCAATAGGACCGCAAAAGATGTGGACAGCACTCCGTGTGCTGCTCGCATCGATTGCTCCGTTCCATGGCCCTGCAAAAAAAAAAAAAAAAATTGAACATGTCCTATTCTTGTCTGTTTTTAGAAAAGAATAAGAATTTCTATAACTGGCCGCCTATTCCGTTCTGCAGATTGCAGAACGCTCACAGGCAGCATCCGTGTTTTGTGGATCCGCAAAACACAGCACGTTTGTATACATGAGCCCTTAGAAAGATTTGTGCTTTATTTTTTATTGTATTTACACATAACTTCAGTTTTTCAAGAGTAAAAGCAGAATTACACCAATCAGGCTGATTATGGGGAACGAATATCACTATACACAATCATTCCTGGTGATCTGCCTTTGTAAATGTGCTGCAGATCACCTTGTTCATAGGGTGAATTTATCTTTCATGTTATGCTAGGTTCACATTTATTAAGAAATCTGGCAGCCTGTTATGGTAGGCTCTTCTGGCATAAATGCTGGCTGTTGGCTGGACAAAAATTGCCTGCGGCAGTATTTCGTCTGGGCAAAAGCCAGCATTTTATGCTAAAAAAAACTGTCTAGATCCTCTTTGGATCCCATTATAGTCAATGGGGATCTGGCAATACTGTATAAGGTGAACTTGGGGAAAGAGTTCCAGGAAAGAATGGCCTGCCAGATTTCAAAATGGCAGTGTGAACATAGCCTTAATCGTCGTTTCTGAGGAGCAGTCTGTGTGGTCTAAACAGCACTCTGCTGCCCAGAAAAAAATACAGCTGTATGAGGATGAGCGGCGGCAGTAGCCATTGCTTGGCCTTGTACATTGGAGGTGATTGCTGCCTGTAAATGTAGTTCTTCACCTCCACTAACAAGCAGACAGTTATCAGGAAGGAAATATTCCTTCATGATAATTGTATGCTGAGTTGGCAAGTGACACAAAATGCACCTTTACATTTTTATTTTTACATTTATTTTATTTTTACAAATTTTATTTCAGCTTTAAAAGGATATTCCAGTTAAAGAAAGTAATCCCCTATCCACTATTGGATTGATAAGGGTCGTTTGGGTTCCCCACCCCAACCTTCCTCAGATCACGATAATGGAGGCTCTGTATCCTGTGAAGCCCACCTGAAATGGACGGAGCGGCTGGTCAGAAATGTGCACAACCACTCTATTCTTTTCTATAGGAGCGCCAGAGATAGCCAGTTGCTGTACATAGCTATCTCCGGAACCTCCATAGAAATGAATGGAGTGGGAGCATGCATGCCTAATGAGCCATTTGGTCCATTTTAGGGGGATCCATGGGGTACAGGGTGAGCGTTTTTGTGATTGGTGAGGATTACAGATGTAGGAACCTCACCAATCTAATAGATTTTTCTCTAAGCAGAATACCCCTTTAAGGGGCAAGGATCCAGAAAATAATAAAAAATGACCTAACAACTAAGCCCAGGCCTTGGGACACTGCCTCTTTATGACTGGGAGCTTTTGTCACACTACCTGTCCAGGAGCCTGCTGTGTTACTGATGCCTGATTGACTGAGTCTGATGCCTACACACCTGTATATTCCTGCTGCACTGCCACTGCTGCTGTTGTTCTTGTGGGTCACCAAAGCCAAAGCTGCACACCCAGCTTAACTGCACTCTGTCTCAGGCTATTGCTGAGCTGAGCCTCACTTCCTGTAAATGCCTGCCTAGTACTGATCAGAGGAGCGAGGAGCAGCCAGCCAGCCTGACTTCCTGTTCACCCGCAGGATAGCTAGTAGGAGGAGAAGCGAGGAGGAGCCAGGCCAGCCAATCAGGTTAGAAGATCCACGGCTGTGTGATGAATTGAGTCAGCCAAGCCTGGAATCAGATGTCATGCCCATGTAAGCCGAGTAGCTGACCTTAAAGGGTTATTCTCATTTTAGACAATGGGGGCATATCGCTAGGATATGCCCCCATTGTCTTATAGGTGCGGGTCCCACCGCTGGGACCCGCACCTATATCCAGAACGGAGCCCCCGAACTGAATGAGAGCGCACTGCGCATGCGCAGCCGCCCTCCATTCATTTCTATGGGGCCGCCGAAAATTGCCGAGCGCTGGCTCGGCTACTTCCGTCGGCTCCACAGAAATTAATGGGAGCGGTGGCCGCGCTTGCGCGCTGCACTCCCATTCATTTCTATGAGCACAGCGGGGAGCTGCGCCTGGTGGTGGCCGGACCCCCGGATCCGGGGTCCTCCAGGCGCAGTGCTCCCTGCTCCGTTCTGGATATAGGTGCCCGCACCTATAAGACAATGGGGGCATATCCTAGTAATATGCCCCCATTGTCTAAGATAAGAATACCCCTTTAATAGATGAAATATCGCAGTGCAGCACTGCAACCATTCACCACCAGTCTCCCGAGTCCCAAGGTTTGGGGCAGTGGTAGTTTGATTCGGGGCCCTGGCCCCGTATAGAAAGCCCTAGCGACGCCCCTGCTAGTGAGAGAGAAAAAGTCTGTCTTATAAAGCGAAAAATATGGTATTTGAGTTTATTTGGTTATGTGTACGCAGATAGCGTACACATTTAGGGACTAGTACATATATTGGGACGAAGTTGCTTCGTTCAAAACTTTGGAATAATACTGTACGGAGGTCCATCTTCATATAGTTGAAAAAGTAAATAATAATGACGGGCACTCAATATCTGGGTTTATATACAGAAGTACGGTACATTATAAATTTATTCCACAAAAATTACTTATAAAATATGCAATAAAAATTAAAATTAAAATTGTTCAGCATAAATTCGTGCTCATTCTAATCACTGGTGATAATTGAGTCACTATCTGTCTACTTGAAGCACATTCACTAGAGGTATAGTGATATGCGCAACAAGAGAAGATATGTATATACGAAACCTGAACAAAGTTAGCAATAAAGCACACTGTCTAATATTAGCAATAAAGGTATATATATATATTTTTGATCAAAACAATTATTGTTAGATACAAACATAAGGTGATGTATCACTCGTGGCGTCCCACGTGTTGAAACTGATTCAATGTTCATTCATCGTTTGCATTACTATATATATCAAATGCTACAGTCTATGTAGTTTATATGTCTGTACTTATCTGTACTCCTATGGTAGTTTTCTTAATTCCAGTAACAGTCCGTTAGCATTAAATCTTGATAGAGTAAACGCCGATATGTCTCGTGAACGCCGTGTCTCCACTATCCACAACGAGACATCGGCAGGTATTACAAAGCGGCAAACTCAAAAGTGAAGAGTGATGGAAACTGTGGAGTGTACACAGCGGCGTGGTGTGTAGGCTAGCACGCCTCTCACAGCTGATGGCTTCGCCGCTCACAGTGAGATATCGACAGACGCTGGAATATCGCAGATGTATCAGCGTATTTCCTTTTGTGTCCTCACGGATTTATTTGTGAAGTTCGATGTTTGGAGGTAACAAAGCAGAAAGAGCCCGATAAGGCTGTACACTTCAGTGATTCCGCACCTTAATTGAACTCCAACAATAAGAATTTCCTCCAAACTGATTTTCGCATTCGATGTATCTCTGGTATTAAACCTTACATTTCAGAGGGTCAGTTGCGATTGTTTGATACCATACGCGTTTCGAAGTGACCTCACTTCTTCCTCAGTGGCCAACTGAGGAAGAAGTGAGGTCACTTCGAAACGCGTATGGTATCAAACAATCGCAACTGACCCTCTGAAATGTAAGGTTTAATACCAGAGATACATCGAATGCGAAAATCAGTTTGGAGGAAATTCTTATTGTTGGAGTTCAATTAAGGTGCGGAATCACTGAAGTGTACAGCCTTATCGGGCTCTTTCTGCTTTGTTACCTCCAAACATCGAACTTCACAAATAAATCCGTGAGGACACAAAAGGAAATACGCTGATACATCTGCGATATTCCAGCGTCTGTCGATATCTCACTGTGAGCGGCGAAGCCATCAGCTGTGAGAGGCGTGCTAGCCTATACACCACGCCGCTGTGTACACTCCACAGTTTCCATCACTCTTCACTTTTGAGTTTGCCGCTTTGTAATACCTGCCGATGTCTCGTTGTGGATAGTGGAGACACGGCGTTCACGAGACATATCGGCGTTTACTCTATCAAGATTTAATGCTAACGGACTGTTACTGGAATTAAGAAAACTACCATAGGAGTACAGATAAGTACAGACATATAAACTACATAGACTGTAGCATTTGATATATATAGTAATGCAAACGATGAATGAACATTGAATCAGTTTCAACACTTGGGACGCCACGAGTGATACATCACCTTATGTTTGTATCTAACAATAATTGTTTTGATCAAAAATATATATATATACCTTTATTGCTAATATTAGACAGTGTGCTTTATTGCTAACTTTGTTCAGGTTTCGTATATACATATCTTCTCTTGTTGCGCATATCACTATACCTCTAGTGAATGTGCTTCAAGTAGACAGATAGTGACTCAATTATCACCAGTGATTAGAATGAGCACGAATTTATGCTGAACAATTTTAATTTTAATTTTTATTGCATATTTTATAAGTAATTTTTGTGGAATAAATTTATAATGTACCGTACTTCTGTATATAAACCCAGATATTGAGTGCCCGTCATTATTATTTACTTTTTCAAATGTTGAGTTTTTATTGGTAGGGTGTACCAATATTGACGGAGCACCTTGTTCATAGGAATTGAGGGAAGAGAGCCAACAATTTATTTGCTTTTTACATCTTCATATAGTATCAGAATGAATGGGTTCCGATGAGCTAAAGTTAGTTATTCACAAAGTCGCACGTGACTTCGTTGTATAACTTCAATAAGTTTATAAGGCTGAAAAAAGACATCTGTCCATCCAGTTCGGCCTGTTAAACTGCAAGTTGATGGAGAGAAAGGCAAAAAAACCCTGTGAGGTATAAGCCAATTTCCCCCACTTTCCTTCCCGACTCCAATTAGGCAATCAGAATAATTCCCTGGATCAATGACCCATCTCTAGTAACTATAACCTGTAACATTATTACCCTCCAGAAATACATCCAGGCCTCTCTTGAACTCTTTTAGTGAATTTACCATCACCACCTCCTCAGGCAGAGAGTTCCATAGTCTTACTGCTTTTACCGTAAAGAATCCTCTTCTATGTTTGTGTACAAACCTTCTTTCCTCCAGACGCAGAGGATGTCCCCTCATCACAGTCCTGGGGAAAAATACATCATGGGAGAGATCACTGTACTGACCCCTGATATATTTATACATGGTTATTAGATCTCCCCTCAGTCGTCTTTTTTCTAAAGTGAATAACCCTAATTTTGATAATCTTTCAGGGTACTGTAGTCCACCCATTCCAGTTATTACTTTAGTTACCCTCCTCTGAACCCTCTCCAGCTCTGCTATGTCTGCCTTGTTCACAGGAGCCTAGAACTGTACACAGTACTCCATGTGTGGTCTGACTAGTGATTTGTAAAGTGGCAGGACTATGTTCTCATCACGGGTATTTATGCCTCTTTTGATGCAACCCATTATCTTATTGGCCTTGGCAGCAGCTGTCTGACACTGGTTTCTGCAGCTTAGTTTGCTGTTCACTAAAATTCCTAGGTCCTTTTCCATTTCAATGTTACCCAGTTTTTTACCATTTAGTATGTACTGGTGACTTGCATTATTCCTTCCTATGTGTATAACCTTACATTTGTCAGTGTTAAACCTCATCTGCCACTTCTCTGCCCAAACATCCAATCTATCCAGATCCATCTGTAGCAGTGTACTGTCCTCTTCTGTGTTAATTACTTTACACAGTTTAGTGTCATCTGCAAAAATTTATATTTTACTGTACAAGCCTTCTACAAGATTATTGATAAATATATTGAAGAGAATAGGGCCTAATACTGACCCCTGTGGTACCCCATTAGTGACGGTGACCCAATCTGAGTATGTACCATTAATAACCACCCTCTGTTTTCTATCACTGAGCCAGTTACTTACCCACATACAGACATTTTCTCCCAGTCCAAGCATTCTCATTTTATATACTAACCTTTTATGTGGTACAGTACATCCATTGATTCGCCACGGTCAAGTCTAGAACTTACCTCCTCATAGAAACTGATTAAATTAGTTTGACATGACCGATCCCTCATGAAGTCATGCTGATATGGAGTTATTTGCTTATTTTTATTGAGGTACTTCAAGATAGCATCTCTTAGAAAACCTTCAAACAGTTTACCCACAGTTTCCGGGCTCTGTTTTTGGACCCTTTTTGAATATTGGCACCACATTTGCTATGTGCCAATCCTGTGGAACACTCCCTGTCAGTATAGAGTCCTTAAATATCAGAAATAAAGGTCTGGCTATGATATTACTTAATTCGCTTAGGATACGGGGGTGTATGCCATCCTGTCCTGGCGATTTGTCTATTTTAATCTTTTTAAGACGCAGCTGTACTTATTCCTGGTTCAGACAGGGCACTTTTAATGGGGAATTTAGTGTTATATTCTGCATCGCTCTCTGCTCTCTCATTACTCTGTAAGAGGCCGACACCTTCAGGTTTATACTTTTTACCATTGATACTGTATAATTGAAGAACATTTTAGGGTTAGTTTTACTCTCTTTGGTGATTAGTCTCTCGGTCTCTAGTTTGGCTGCTTTTATTTGTCTTTTACATATTCTATTTTTTTCCTTATAGTTTTTCAATGCTTCCTCGCTACCCTCCTGTTTTAGTGATTTAAATGCTTTCTTTTTGGCATTTATTGCTTTCTTTACAGTTCTATTTATGCACATTGTTTTTTTCTTGTTCATTACCCTTTTATTCCCATAAGGTATGTACTTCTCACAATTAGATATTAGGATGCTTTTAAAAATATCCCATTTTGCGGCTGTATTTTTATTTTTGAGGACTTTGTCCCAGTTAGTTAGGCCTATGGCCTCTCTTAGTTGGCTAAATTTTGCTTTTTTGAAGTTTGGTATTTTTGTTCCTCCCTGAAGAAACACTCTTTTGAATGATAATTTGAAAGTTATTTTTTTTATTGTCACTATTTCCCAGGTGTCCCCCAACCTGCACATCAGTTGTTCTGTCAGACTAACCCATCCTCCAGCGAGTTGTCCCTAGGATATCAGAACTGCGCTGCCCTGGTCTCCTGTCTGCCCCAAACACACCACATCCTCCAACTACCTTTCCTTTAGTGGTGTAGGGTTAGGCGTTATGGTTAGGAGTTTGTAAAAAAAAAAAAAAAATGTACTAAAAAAAAAATATATATATAAAAATTACTGGTGATTAGGTAGCCTTAGTTAGTTCGCCAGAGTACTGGCAGTTAGGTAGAAGTAGTTTAGAGTTAGGCGTTTCAAGAAAAAAAGAAAAAAAAAAGGAAAAAAAGATATATATATATATATATATATATGTTATAGTTTGCACCATATAAAATGGCTGAGCGTATGTATATGGCAGAGGAGGCATACACATTTATCTGTTCTGATACAGAAAGTTTTGCCCTCCTGAATGCCCCCCTTCCCTCAATGTGGCAGGTAAAATAGTGTGGGATCTCCTGCACCCTCTTTTAGATAAGGGGTACCACTTGTACGTCGACAATTATTATACAAGCGTACCCCTTTTCAGGTGCCTTTCAGTAAGAAAGACAGTGGCATGTGGCACTAAATTAAAAACTGAAGCCTGGAGAAATAAAGGGCCTTTGCAATGGGGACATCTTACTTGTGGAATATAAAAACAAAAAAGATGTCCTCATAATAACATCTATACATCCAGACAGCAGCAGCCCTGTTCCTGTGCTCGGCACCGATACCACCGTCTGTAAACCTGTCTGCATACAGGATTATAATAAATATATGGGTGGGGTGGACCTTGTAGACCAAATGCTGCAGCTCTATAGCGCGGTCAGGAAATCCCGCGTTTGGTATAAGAAACTTGCATCCCACCTTATGCAAGTAGCCCTGTATTATTCCTTTGTTATGTTCCAAAAAGCAGGGAACCAAGGAACATATCTTGATTTTCAAGAAAAAATCATAAAAAATTTAATATTTGGAAAGCAGGGCCAGGTAAGCAGGGCATAGCGTCATCCAGTCATGCCAGCAGAATGGTCTCAGGGCAACATTTCCCATCAGAGGCGGCCCCTACTGCAAAAAAAAGCAGAGCCCAAAAGAGATGTAGGGTCTGTTATAAGAATGGGATACAGCGGGACACCACATATCAATGTGACACCTGTCCAGATAAGCCTGGACTTTGTATTAAGGGCTCTTTCACACCACCGTTAGGGATTCCGTTCTAGCTTTCCGTTATAACATCGTTATAACGGAAAATAACGGAATCCATAGGACGGAAATCAAAACGGACACCTTTAAGAGGCATTCCTTTTTGATCCATCATAATAGAAACCTATGGGAAAGCATAACAAATCTGTCTGGTCTCCATTATGCTGGACGGAAAACAAAGTTCTGTCGACAGGACTAGACGGATCCGTTACGCGTTAAATATTTTCACTACACCCCTAGATGAATACTTTAGGGAGTGTAGTTTCTAAAATGAGGTCACTTTTTGGGGGGTTTCACTGTGGGGGGTCCTCAGGGTATCTTCAAATGCAACACAGCGCCTGAAAATTATTCCTGTGAAATCTGCCCTCCAAAATCCATATTGTGCTCCATCAGTTCTAAACTCTGCCGTTCACCCATACAGTAGTCGATAACCACATATGGGGTGTTGCCGTATTCAGGAGAAAATGGGTAACATATTTAGTGATGACTTTCTCCTGTTACCCCTTGTAACAATGAAAAACTTGGGTCTAAAGTGACATTTTTCAGTAAAAAAAAAAATTTTACAGCCAAGGGTTTCTAAATTCTATGAAAAACATTTTGGGCCAAAGTGTTCACTACACCCCTAGATGAGTACTTTAGGGGATGTAGTTTCCAAAATGGGGTCACTTTTTGGGGGTTTCCACTGTGGGGGGTCCTCAGGGTATCTTCAAATGCGACACAGCGCCTGAAAATTATTCCAGTGAAATCTGCCCTCCAAAATCCATATTGTGCTATGTCGTACGCCCCTACCGCAGTCAAAAACCACATATGGGGTGTTGCCTTATTCAGGAAAAAATAGGTAACATATTTAGTGGTGACTTTCTCCTGTTACCCCTTGTGACAATGAAAAACTTGGGCCAAAGTGACATTTTTCAGTAAAATATGTAATTTGTTTTTTTACAGCCAAGGTTTTCTAAATTCTATGAAAAGCATATTTGGCCTGTCATTGCAATTTAGGATAAGTCCCAAAATAGGACTTAATACTCAGTTGTCTGTGGTGTTCAAATTATGTTAAATTTCCCCCTTCATGGTAAGAGGGTGCGGCCACAGCACAAGAAATGCACGTCCAGTCGTCTCATTGCTGATCATGCATATCTCTCCTGGTTACACCCAGAGAGCTAATTTTTTTAGAAATACATGATGGTGTAATCACACACCCCCCTTTGTCATCAATTTTAATATATCCAATCACAATCATACAAGTATACATTTAACATCAAATCAAAAGAATGATGATGGTAGCCGCCCAATGCTAATGAGGACACGTACACATTACTTCATCTATCTGGGAAATTCCATATGCATATTTCAACTTCTGCTAAGTTCCTGTTTTCCTATAGACATATCAAGTGATTATGAGTCATTTTTATTTTTAAGCATATGTGACATCTAATGGAGATTAATACAGAAAATGGAGACTATTTAATAATAAAATACAATATAGCAAAATTGTGTTCACCAACTAACTAAATTTCTTTAACAGGCCAAAGTGCTCGCTACACCCCTAGATGAATACGTTATGGGGGTGTAGTTGTATTTCAGTTGTTTTTCAGATATTGAGTTTAGTTTGGCTGTTAACCCATTCTGTGTTATAGGGAAAAAATTATTGAAATAGAAAAATTGAAAAAAATGTGAAATTTTGAAATTTCTTCTCTATTTTCTTTTAATTCTTATGGAGCACCTAAGGGGTTAACAAAGTTTGTAAAATCAGTTTTGAATAACTTGAGGGGTGTAGTTTATAAAATGGAGTAATTTTGGGTGGTATCTAGTATGTAAGGCCCACAAAGTGACTTCATAACTGAACTGGTCCTTAAAAAAGTGGGGTTTAGAAATTTTCTTAAAAAATGTAAAAATTGCTTCTAAAATTCTAAGTCTTCTAATATCCTAAAAAAGTAAAATGACATTTTCAAAATAATGCCAACATAACGTAGACATATGGGAAATGTAATGTAATAACTATTTTGTCAGCTATCACTATCTGCCTTAAAAGCAAAGAAATTCAAATTTGGAAATTTACAAATTTTTCCAAATTTTCTGGAAATTTGGGATTTTTTTTATAAATAAAGGTGAAACATATTGACTCAAATTTACCACTAACATGAAGTACAATATGTCACAAGAAAACAACCTCAGAATGGCTTGGATAAGTAAAAGCATTCCAAAGTTATTACCACATAAAGTGACATGTTAGATTACCAAAAATCTGTCTGGTCACGAAGGTGCAAAATGGCCCAGTCATTAAGGGGTTAAAGTGGTTTTCCACTTTAAAAATCAGATACCGAAGTTATACAACAAAGTCAGTAACTAACCTCGGCTCATTGGTCTCTATGGACAGCACACATACCCACTTACTTTATTGTGTGCATTCACACATCAGTGATTTTCCACAGATTGTGGGTCAGTGGTGACACCACAGAAGCATGCCCTAAATTTTCTGTGATTACGGATCCCTCACGCACATTATAGTCTATGGGTCTATGAAAACTATATGGATATGGATGCCTTCCATGTTCTTTCAGTGGTTTTCACAGACCATTGGCAAGAGATGCTCTGGAAATTGATTTGCAGCCTAGCAGTGTCCATGAAATATGGATGACAAATGAGAGCAAAAAACGGACACAAGGATCAAACACAGATTCTTCATGGACATCTTCAAGGATGAACCACTGACCATCTTGTCATGGATGTCACCAAGGACATGTGAATGAGGCCTTAGTAGTAGTACTAGTGGCGGCAGTAGTTTAACATATGAACCGTGAAAGTATTTTGCTACAAGATGCAAGTCATTCATTCTTTTTAATGCAGTGCAGTGTCCATTTTTTGGTACACTTACCTATTTAACCAGTACCTACTATTTTACCACAAAATAGCATTCTCCATTGTCAAAGTAAAGATTTACTCTTTATTCAGAGCTGGAGAATTTAGTGGATGCTTTGTGATTCCAATAGCGATAGTACTTCCATTGATACTAAGCACAAATATAAAAAATAGATGCTGATAATTGATGTGCACCCTAATAGGTAACCTGATTTTCGATTCATAAAACTATTCTGATATCTGGCTCTTGAAAGGCAAGGCTTTTCAAGAAAGTTTGTGATGCTAAAACTGTAAATTCTGAAGGATTATTAGTGGTTGTGGAAGACTTACAGTGGATCTTAACTCAGTCCTGCTGTGATTATTACAGTATATTGGGGAGTTATTGATATAAAATGTTTATGCTTACAAGAAGGGATGTATTTGAATTACGGTCTGCATGAAAATATAACCTAAATTAGCAATTATACCCTATTGTGGTCAAGTGCTGCATTATTTTATTGGGAAATCATGGATGATAGTAAGGAAAAGTATCAATTAACAATAATATTAAACGCATCAGTACAGTTTAAATCTATTTTATCCTTCTTTTTCTCTATGTCTTCCCCAGACACAAACTTAATTAGTCTGTAGCAATTCCAACCCATCAAGTATTAAAAGGTTTTCCACTGGTAGATTTTAATGACATGTCATAAAGGGCACATAGGTGAGGACCCTTTTACCAGATCCCCACTGATGTGACCTTTATAACATATTCAAATAGCATTAAATTCTGTCAATGGAAACCCCTTTAATTTTCAAAAGATCTTTTAAGAATGGTTTATGTATCTGACACTACCATTTTTTCATTAAGACATTTGCATTCATGCTCTTCGGGTAATGAAAGTCATGCTAATTTGTTAAATAATATATAGGATAATGTATCTTCTACTGTAAATTGTATGAATAGTAACAGTCACCAAGGAACCATTTAAAAGCACTGGATCTAAGCTTACAACGTAAATACAGCAACAGAAGAAGCCTCATAACATAAATACGGCACCACAACATGAATACAGCACAAGAACTAACCTCACAACTGAAATACAACACCAGAACTAACCTCATAACATAAATACATCACCATAACATGAATACAGCATAAGAACTAACCTCAAAACTTAAAAAAGTACAAAACTAACCTCATAACATAAATACAGCACAAGAACTAACCTCACGTCTTAAAAACAGTACCAAAGCTAACCTCATAACATAAATACAGCACCAGAACTAACCTTATATACAGTATCAGAACTAACCTCATAACATAAATACAGTATAGCACCAGAACCAAGCTTGTTACATAAATACAGTACCAGAGCTGTTACAGGCAGTGAGTGGACCACTACACCAACCAACCAGTTGGACTTTGTAGTAGACCCCCTGGTTTTTACCTTCTAACTCTTATTCAGGGATCTGGACACTATGAGGGAGCCACCAGGGCGCTACCTTTTGGAATAGTCCTGGCGTGGTTGGCAACTAACCCACTGGTGTCAGAAACAAAAGTGCAAAGCACAGAAGTGTCAGGCAATACTCGTAGTCAGGAAACAGGCAGAGGTCACAGTGCAGACATGTTTGTGATAGGAGATTAGGTCTGGTTAGACAATCAGGATGTCATCAAGACAACAAACATGGACAAGATCCCATGGTGAATCACAAATTCTTGGAAGACTGCTAGTGCATTTCTAAGGCCAAAGGCCATGACTGGTAATGGCCATCACGGGTATTAAAGGCAGTTTTCCACTCATCCCGTTCACGGATGCAGAATAGGTTGTACACTCCACGCAAACTAGGAACTAGAAAACCTAAATCTCAGGCACCCTCCCATAGGGGAAGGTGCCTTAAATAACCTCAAGTAACCAGCCATTGGCTGGAGGTAACTAGGCATGCGCATGGTAACCCTAAGAGCCAGGATGCACTTGCATGCCCTAGGGACAGGCCAGGAGACCCTCACTGACAAGCACAGGACCTGACTTGCACTAGACACTTGAGTTGCCGTATCCACTTGCCCTCTGCTGCCCAACAGCAGTGGGTCCAGGTTGCCAACATAGAGGGAGAGAGGACAGCAGCTGGCACAGGCGGCCACTGCAAGAAGACCCAAGCTCATTACATACATACATACATACAGCACCAGAACCAAGCTCATTACATGCATACAGCACTACAGGCAATACATTTGTTTATACAAATGTTATTTGCAGAGATGACATTGAAAAATCACCACTGACGTGCCTAATAGTCAAATAATTGAATTCGATAACACATGGCAGAAGGCTTTAGCAAATGACTCCTTACTGCCCTCTATGGGGACTCTGACTCATTGATGACTGAGATTTTAAATGGGTGCATACTCCTATTACCTATTTGCAACCTTTTCTGCCATGTTGATAAATTTTAAGTTGTCTGAATTAAAATGTTCACGTTCCAGTCAAAAATGACTCCTTTTATCATTTTGTTCAAGTAAACATTTTTAACAAATAGCCAAAAAAAGAAAATGACCCCTGCGATAATAACAAATTTTTTCATGTCTATGAAGGTTCAGGATAAAAAGCACAGTTCTATTAGTAAGGCAAATTCCATCTATTATAGTGGTAAATTGCCTTTCAAGTATGTAACCGGTATTGAAAATGATCAGTCATCATAAATGACATTTTGTGCCCACAGCTCATTTTCCAGTCCCTTTTGCATTGATAGCTGCTTACTGATGCAACTGTCTCCAATCTCCCATTATACTTTGGCCTTGGTAGTTGGAGGTCACTGCACAGAACTGCACTGCAGTTTACATATGTGCCTCGTGTATAATTTATGGCTAGCCTTCCCTGCAAAAAGAAAAAAAATTGGAATTTTTGGGATCGATACACTGTTGCTTTTTTTAACGAATGTACCTTTGAACGTATTCCCCTTCTGGACTGAAATCAGAATGAACACAGTAATTGAGTTAGTGTGTCTTTATTCAGCTACCTAGGCTAATTCTGCCTCTCATCTCTCCATGATCTGCAGCAATGAAGTGTCTTTGTGTAACAGTGACAGGAGCGAAGGCAGTGGCTTTTCATCATCCTATTTATAGACAGACAAAAGGAGATAAGGTCATAAGACAAAAAAAACATTTTAAAGGACATTTCTCTAGAGGTTAAATGCCTGTATTTTTTATTTCTCTTTTTTTCCTGTACAAGTGGATTCCTTTACCTGTTTATAATTAAAGCAATGCTAATGTGTTGAAAAACTATAATAAAAATGATAGCGCTGTTTTTTTTCCAGTGATGGGAGGAGGGAGCCTGCATTAATAATTAAACTGCAAAAGGAAAGATGCAAAAGATTAAATGAAAGTGATGTGTCCATTAAAAATATGCACTGAATTGTGATTGTTCATTCTTATAAAGCACTCCGGGATGTTCAGCTAATTGGATCGCTTGATTGGCTGAACATTGCAAAAATCTAGTGATGTGAATAGCGCATTAGAGAGACCTTTTAACAACAGCACTATTCATCTGCAGCTCGGCAGAAGGAGGATTTTCTGAATGATAAGTTTAACAAAAAGGCTTAGCAAACTACCTTGGGCTAAAACTGCTGGAAATAGTTTGCTGTCAGTGCCGTGACCAAAAAAACTATGACCACAGAGACAAGAGACAGCCATAGGCTCACTGAGGCAAGGATGAGTCATTTTATCTCTGCATGCCACGTTTAGTCATCTGTAATTAGGTTACAATAACACCCTCTTCCAGTCATCTCTGTTCTGAAAGAACACAATACAGGTTAGACATCATCAGCTATGCATCTACTGCCTTGTTGGATTCTTTTCATTTATTTTTTTTTCATTATTATGATTTTGTTCATTTTTCGGAAATCCGTAAACAGATGCAGAAATCTATTTTCTAGAGCATATGCACAAAATAAATAGTGATAGTGCTGCAAAGTGGGTTTAGAATAAGTAATAATTAGAGTTGAGCGAACGTGCTCGTATCGAGCACTGTAGTGCTTGGATCCCCTGCGCTTGCATGGGCGCAGCCATCCGGATCCATCCTCCTCACCCGACTGCAAACGTCCTCATACCAAACGGATCCGCCCCCATTGACTTACAGTCAGGTATATCATATATATCGTATATCATTTCATTTAGTATAAGGGCTCATGCACACGAATGTGTACCGGCCGGGCCTGTATTGTTGCCCGCAAATAGCGGGTCCGCAACAAAAAATAGATGTTTAATCGGTCCAGATCAGTCTGCGGCAGCGACATGGATTTTGCCCGTGCATTGAGGACTGCAATAAATGTCCATTCATACAGATTTCGTTGGGGATTCTGTCTGCATCACATGTATGTACAAACCTGTTCACATGAAATGGAAAATTTCTTGGCTGACTTCTGGGCTAGCCCTATTGAATGACAATGTGGTGCAGATCTGTTGGACGCCTGCAACTGAAATCCGAGTGTAAGCCTCGTAGATCTTAAAGTACACAATATACAATTGCAACTCTTGAACATACACTTCAAGTACATGCAAGGGCATACATGGCAGAAGTAAAATCAGTCTCTCTTCTGATGCTGGTTTATGCCATCTCACCTCTCTTTCCTAGGAAATAGTGCCAGAGAGAAGAAGAGCTTGTATTTAGCAGAAATATCCAAGGCTAGGGAATGCAAGAGACTATGAAGAACTATTATTATGCTATTAAGGAGGGAGGTACTGATCGGTCATTAGCTAGGTATTCACTACAACAATATTTGCAGAAATGATGAGAGCTCAAAGCCTGGAATAAAAACACTGAAAAATATAGCTTAGAAACCACTGAAAGTCCTCTAGGAGTATGATATTGGATAAGACATCACAGAGGTCTAAGCACATCAGATGAAACCATGAATAAAAAATACAACTATTATGTAATGCACAGCAGGGGGAGAGGGAACCGGAATTGCAGAGTCCTGGGAAAGAGATTCATCACAGATCACAAGTAGCTGGGCAGTGTGTTTCAGCCTGGTGTACATGTGAGTGGAGTACAGGTGTGTGGCCTAGGGACTCAGCACAGAGTGATGCTGAGATGTTGTTCTCCACCGACAATTCAACATCTAGACCTGCTAGGCAACAATGGAAAGTAAGGCCTAGGGCCCCTTTTGTTCCGCAAAAATGTTCTATATTCTATGTTTTTTATGCAAACCTGGTTCCATGGAAGTGAAGGGGGCTTCCGTGAAAAAAACGCATTGCATCCGGCTGCAGTCCAGATACAAAACGTTTTTTTACCGATGGTTTGTAGGAGATGTATTTACCGATGGTTGGTAGGAGATGTAGATTGTTACTCTTCAGTTTTCTTCACGGGCATGAAAAACACATTAAAACTGATTGCATCCACATGAAAAAAAGCTGAACCACGGAATGCAATTGCAGACAAAACTGACTGCACTTTCGTGCAAAACCATTGTTTCTGATCAGATATGGACACAATCCATTCATGCGAAAGTGGTCTTAGGTACCGCAGAGCATCCCACCAGGACCACACCTTATTACTGCAGCAAAAGTATTTTTCTTTCGCTTCCTGTTGTTGTGCTCTGTCACTATGCAATAGATTGCTTACGTCTAGGCTGCCTCTAATACTACCATCAGGACTTGCTATTTCACTCATTGCCTGAGTATTAACTTGCGGTTTAACACATATATGGCAGTGTATCCGGCAAGATGTTCCGACAGACAGCAGCTTGACAGATTTTGGTTACAATGGGGTCTGCCGGTGATGCAGATGTTCTCTTTCCTCATCTTCTCCTTTCAGACCAGACCACCATGATTTCTTTCAGACGTGTCACGTCTCTGCAGAGTTTAACAAACAGACATCTTAGTTTCCTACTTTTCCATAATCCTCACACTTTCTGAATACCCTATCCTGCCACCCCCAATACTATGCCAGCTAGGCTCCCCAATACAGTACTGCAGACTCAGTGCTAAAACATGTGTCCTAAATATAAAATAAGAATGTCTTCTAAAAAATAACTGCACCCAGCAAATATTGTCCCTTACACTAAGTGTAAACATAATGTCCCTCAAAAGTAATTATGCTAAACTGATATTGTGCCAGGGTGCCCCCCACAGTAACAGTGCTCCCAAAACTCCCACCAATAGTAATAATTCTGTTAGAGCGCACTTAGTAGTAATAGTGTCCTTACAGTGCCTCTAACAGTATTAATGTCCCCACTGTGCCCCAGAAGTAATAATGCTCCCATAGTGCCCATACTAGTAATCATGTTTCTCATAGTTACCAGTAGTAATAAAGCTCACCATAATGCCCCCCACATTCTAAGTGGGAATTTTTCTACTGTTAAAGTAGAAAAATACCCCCTTATAATGTGTGCCAGTACAATAAACGGTCTCGCTGTGATCCAGTACAAAAATATCTCCTCTTAGTGCTACCATAAGGTGTGTCAATGCCCCCTATTGTGTGCCAGTACAAAAAATACACCCTCTTAGTCCCCTAAGTAGAGCCAGTGTTCCCATAGTGCCCCCATATCGTGTGCCAGTACACTAAATACCCCGTTGTGTGTGCTAGTAAAAAAAATACATCTTCTTAGTGACCCCAGTAGAGCCAATGTCTCCATAGTGCCCTCATAATGTGTGCTAATGCCCCCTTGTCTTTGCCAGTACAAAGAATACCCCTTCTTAATGCCTCATTGAGATAATGTTCCCATAGTGCCCCCATGATGTGTTCCAGTATAAAATGCCCCTATATAATGCCCCAGTAGATGTTCTCATCTGTGTGCCGGTATATTATGCCCCTAGATGGTGTCCTCAGTAGATACCCCCAGAGTGCTCCTCTCCCCCCTTTCCCATATTGGCCAAACAGCATGATGTCAAATGAAAAAGATAAACTCACATACTTACCTCCATGCGTCTGTCAGCGTTGCAGTCCTCTTCCAGCCTGTGTCCCACTTTGTGACATAAGTAAGGCACAGAGCCAGCCCTGCTGTCAGCATGGTGTCCTGTGATAAAGGAGAATACAGCACTACATACTTCTTACATCCAGTGATGTCTCCTCTCATGTTCTCATCTTCTACAGTTGGTCAAGACTGCAACGATTGGCTTCTTTCTGACCGAAAACAAAGCTAAAAAGTGGGCCATTTTAGATGCTGCTTAACACTACCACAATCATATCTGCCTACAACAGAAGGTCCTGGTGCCCTTATGCCACTTTCCTGATGCTAGCACATTTCCACTTTGTGGTCCGATTATATTGTGGCACCAGTGCAGACTACTTTTTTATGCAAATTCTCACTACCCATCAAAATGAAGTGAGAACAGCATAGACTGCCTCTATAGTGTGTACACCCTTGGTCAGCAGGAAATCAGTACTGAAGTTGCTGTCATAATAACCTGATATATGCTAAATAGTGATGAGAGAATTTCCCAAAACTCATTTTGGGTCTGATTCAAACAAAAAGCAGACATTAGATTCAATTTCGGCCGAAATAAATTTGATCCAAATTGAAAGCACTCAAAATGCCCTGAAAAGTTGTGTATGACGTTCTGTGGTCTCCTGGTGTTGTATTCAACTTCTTTAAAGCTCTTTAACGCCAAGTCATTAGTAATGTCAAAGCAACATATATGGCTATGGGTAAACAATTGTGTTATCAGATGCAGTTTGGGATGAAACCTATTAATAAAAAAATTGAGTAGTATAGCTTTAAATATTGTTGCAGCACTGACACACTACACTGACTCCTGTCTGTTTTGGACAATAGTTCTGGAACCACTGTGCAACTTAACCAGTTTGGCATTGTGCTAGACCAGGGCATTATCCTGGTGGCCCCCTGGTTTTCACCCTTTAGACCCTATACAGGAATCTGGACTTCACTGTAGTAAAGCCACCAGCTGCTACCTCCTGGTGTAGTAGGCACACTGGGTCGGAACCACCAGTGCAAGGCACCTGAAGCTAGATAAGATCATAGATAAAACCAGGCAAAGTCCGACAGACAACACAAGAGAATCCAATGCAAAATACATACAGAACTAGACTGTGGACTAACACGCAGAGAACATGCAAAATCCATGGAACAGACTTCAGGACACAGTTTAGACATGGCAGATACAAGTGCAGAAACTTAGCATGATGGGGCAAGCTCAAAACTCTAGGATATGGTTCAGATACAGACAAGCAAAGCAGGTCCAGACACAAAATCTTGGCAAGGTAGATCAGACAAGAATTAGAACTTGGGAATCCACTGGCAAACAAAACTAGGACTGATTCAGACACTAACAGAATAAACACAGGCATGCAGAGACAAAATCCATGTAACAAAAATCACAGAATCCACACCTAGACATAACATGCAAAGATCCGACAAAACCAATATTGCACAGCCAGGGCAGGTCACAGAACTCAAGAAACATATCAAACATATACCAGACTGACACAGAACTCAGGAAGTATATAGCAGGCTAAGGCTACTTTCACACTTGAATTTAACTTTCCCGGTATTGATATCTGGCAGGGAACGCTTCAGTTTTATTCCCATTTATTGTTAATGGGGACAAAATTGAACTGAACAGAACAGAACGGAATGCTCCAAAATGAATTCCGTTCCGTTTGGTTGCGTTCCCAGACCGGAGAGCAAACCGCAGCATGTTGTAGTTTGCTTTCTGTCCTGGGATGCAGAGCAAGACGGATCCGTCATGACCCCCAATGCAAGTCAATGGGGATGGATCCATTTTTTCTGACACAATGGAAAAGGGATCTGTTCGCCATTGACTTTCAGTGGTGTTCATGACGGATCCGTCTTGGCTATTTTAAAGATAATACAACCAGATCCGTTTATAACGGATGCAGATGGATGTGTTATCAGCAACTGAAGCGTTTTTGCTGTTCCCTGCTGGAACTCATTAAACAAACAGATGCAGATACAAAGCCAGGAAACATGCATTACAGGACTTAGGATAGATACTAGCACATAGTCACCATTCACACAAGTAACAGATGTCAGGAAACTTGGAGCAGAGGCAATTAACCACAGTTGAACAGAATGGCCTCAATTCAAACCTACAAGCTGCTGACGGTGGAGCGCACGGCACAGTGGTAACGAGTGAAACGCCATGGTAACACTGTCCCTAGTTAAAACCTATCTTTCTGGCAATTAATTAAATCTTATCAGCTTTTGTCGTCCCTGACACTAAACAAGCTGTATTTTGTGTTTAGAGAAAGACCTGTTTTCTATCTCTCAGATGTTGGATGTCCTATGCCAGCAATTAGAGAATTGGGCAAAGTTTTCAAAAATTTGATTCAACAGCTTCACCAAAGTTTGACAAGAAATTCGATTTGTTACAAATTAATTTATCACGAATCTCTATGTTAAAACCCCATTCAATCCATCAAATCAATGGGACCGTTTTTAACACCCATCTTAACAGCAGTCAAAAATGGTAATACGCTAGTGCAATATGGCATTTTGGGTTTAAAATTAAAAAAAAATTCAAAAACTCACCTCATCCAATTGATCCTGCAGAGGCAGTCCGCTCCTCTCTTGATTGAAAAAGACCTGCTGATGGAACTGCGCTGACCGTGATAACATGACAGCGCACTCTCAGCCTGATCATGTGGTGATGTCATTGTCACCACGTGATCGCGCTGTGAGCACATGGTGACATCATAACGCTCAGCAAAGGTCTTTTTTTTAATCAAAAGAGGAGTGGACTGCCTCTACGTTCATTTTTATTTTTTTTTTGTTCTTTCTAAGACAACTCCAGCCACCATTTTAGGAAAAATGATTTGTTACCACGAAGCACAAAGAAATTTGTACAAAACCAGTTTGATCACACCTTTGATCAACAAAATTTGCCCCTTTAGGGATTCCCTAGGATTATGTAGATAAAACTTAACTTTTATTAGAAATGTATAAATAACAAATATTGCACTCAAAAATATTAAAACTGTCAGCGGGCAGTTGTGCCCTATTGGTACTAACACCCACGTGTTGTGGGTATAATTAGGTAGCCAGGAGTCACCTTTTTATGAGGATATATTTTTATAGATACTATGTGACAACATATAGTTGGGGAATGGTAATAGCCCTTAATTCTGGAACATAGTATCATTAATAATAGAGGTTTAGAACTGTTGAGCCTATAATAGTTACTTTTGTTATAATTGCACTACAAACAGGCTTTCTGTTCGTTGTATCGCTGTGTGCTGCCACTATGCACACAGCGATCAATGCCTGGGCTGTATGAGAGAGTCTGCCTTATTTCAGGTCAGAGCCCTCTATGTAGGCTATTTTCACAGTTCACTACTAACCTCTATTAGAAAAGGCTGGTCGTGCAGCAGCAATGGTTGTGTTGATAATGCTGCCTATGTTTTAATAAGACCGGGGAGCTGCTTCCCCAACAGAGCAGGCTTGTATAGCGGTTCGCATGCCACTGAGGGACACTGGAGCGTTACAGTCACGTGGTGCGTGACCGCTCCGGACTGTCCGTCAGCCTATCCTGCGTGTGAACCTTCAAGTGCGCGATATGTGATCGACGCTAGGTACCGTCTGTGTAACTGATCGGGGACACCTTTCCCCAGATCAGTAAAAGATCGGTACTACAAACTGGCTCTGTATCCGGGAGATCGCGGGTCTGTGCGGTCACGTGATACGTGATCACCGCGATTTGTTTGTCTCACTGTACAGCGCCAGCCAGGACAATGCCTCGCTCTGTATGCTGTTTCCCTAAGCAGCGCTAGCACAAACCTTTGCCTCACTCCATAAATAGCTACAATAGGACTTTGCTGCCAACTGTCTAAAACCTGATGTCTATCACCCTATCCCAGTATATAGTGTTTATACAAAGAAATTTGGCTTCATTTAGAATAGAATTTTTCCTAAAATCCCCAGCAATATGAAAGCCCAGAACACACATGCATCTCCTAGCTGAGTTCTTATATAGTGCCTGTGACACATATCAATATAGACCCTCCTGATTGGTTGAGGCTGACTGCAAGGCATTATGGACAAGCCAGCCTGCTGGGGCACCACCTGGAGTCATGTGAACTTCCTTCTTCATCTTCCCTGCTATGTTCTGAAGTTCTGAATGATCTGTAAAATGGCAGATGCTACTTTAAAAAATTCAACCGAAACGAATCCCAAAAGTTTTAGATTTGCTGGAAACTGAAGTTTTTGGGAAGCTCAGAAGAAATTTGATTCAAATTGATTAGTTATTTCTGCTAAGTACAGTATCTCACAAAACTGAGTACATCCCTCACATTTTTGTAAATATTGTACTATATCTTTTCATGGGACAACACTGAAGATATGACACTGACACAATTTAAAGTAGTCAGTGTAAATTTAGTGTGCCCTCAAAATAACTCAACACACAGCCATTAATGTCTAAACCACTGGCAACACCCCTAAGTGAAAATGGCCAAACTGTGCCCAGTTAGCCATTTTCCCTCCCCGATGTCATGTGACTCGTTAGTGTTACAAGGTTTGAGGTGAAAATGGGGAGCAGGTGTCTTAGATTTGGTGTTATCACTCTCACACTCTCTCATACTGATCACTGGCAGTTCAACATGGCACCTCATGGCAAAGAACTCTCTGAGGATCTGAAAAAAGAATTGTTACTCTACATAAAAATGAAATGTTTTCTTACAGTACAAATTAATTTATGAAATTATTATGCAAAATCTCACAAGACTTTACAAAGGAATAACTTCAGCTCATCGGAGTCAATACATTCTAATACTATATGGAGCGCTCACCCTATACAGTATTGGAACAAAGTCTTATGTGAATCGACTTTGGATGTTTCATCCCTAACTACTTCACATTGTATCAAAGTTTCATATCTTCAGTGTTGTCCATGAAAAGATATAAATTATTTACAAAAATGTGAGGGGTGTACTCACTTTTGTGAGATACTATATAACATTTAAAAGGGACATTGATCCACCAGTCTCCCAATATAGTCCTTGGAAAAGGGTTTTGGATAATATTTCAATTATTGGTTAGGATTAGTGTTGAAAGAAGCGAAATTAACGAAGCGGAATTCGATCCGAACTTCAGGAAAAATTCAATTTGCCACAAATCCAAATTTCTTGGCGCTTCTTGGTAATGAATCATTTTTTTCTGAAATGGTGGTAAAAAAAAAACAAAAAAACATACCTCATCCATTTGCCCGTGGAGAGGCTATCGCAGCCATCTTGTTTGAGGGAAACAAGCCAATTCTCGTGCATGCTCATCATGCTGGGCGGGTGCAGTGGCGTCAGCAGTTAGATGGCTATCCTAATCAGTGATGTCACTGCGCCTGCCCACCTCGTCACCTCATCAGCGTGAGAATTGTTGCGTTTTCTTCACTTAAGATGGCTACGACAGCCTCTTTGTCATCAATTGGGTGAGGTGAGTATGTATTTTTTTGCTTTAACCCCTGATTAACCCCATGATAGGCTGAATGATGCTGCAATCAGCATTGAATGTGGCATCTGAGGGGTTAAATGATGGGGCAGCGTAATTGCTGCTCCCCATCACTGTGCCTGCTCCATACAATGGAATGCATTTAGTTACAAACTAATTCGCAACAAATCGAATTTCTTCGAATAGTCATCTAACAGTAAACCTCATACAATACTTGATGCTGAAGACATATTAGATATTCTGCAAGACATCGTCATGTTCTTCCTTGTTTGATTTGATTCTGTGTGAGAATTCCATGCAGATATTAAATGAACACATTCAAAATAATTTTTCTTGTTATAGTGACATGAACGGGAAACAGGTGCACGCGTTCGTAAAGGAAAGACTCCCAGTTGCACTGGCTACTTTAGAGGAATGCCTTCAAGCTACCAATCAATAATCTCTAGAAAATAATATATATTTTTTTTTATTTTTTTAGAATTTTGACCTTGTTTTCTGCAGTGACTTGGGCCTTTCATCACCTATCTATTTGAATCAGCTTGTTCACGTAATGTGAGGCTTTTTAGGGAATAGAAAAATTTTTAATGAATTATTCAGATATCATTTCTGAGACTGTCCTGGTGTCCCAAATGATATTATGGCTGAATAAATAGGCTTTCTGACCTGGGTTCAGGATGACCTTCTGAAGGAGATCAGATACATCACAAAATTCCTGATCAGTTTTACAAAGCCACTTGTTAGGCTACTTTCACACCAGTGTTTTTGCTGGATCTGTCATGGATCAGTAAAAACACTTCTACCATGATAATACAACTGTCTGCATCCGTTATGAACGGATCCGGTCGTATTATGTCTACAATAGCCATGATGGATCCGTCCCTAAAACCATTGTAAGTCAACGGGGGATGGATCCATTTTCTATTGTATCAGAGAAAACTGATCTGTCTCCATTGACTTACATTGTGAGTCATGATGGATCTATCTTGCTCCGCATACCAGGACACACTCAAAACTGCTGCTTGCAGCGCTTTTGTGTGCACGTCATGGGAATGCAATGAAACAGAACGGGATGAATTCTGGTGCACTCTGTCCCCTTCAGTTCAGTTTTGCCTACATTGACAATGAATGGGGACAAAACTGAAGCGTTTTCCCCCGCTATTGAGATCCGTCATAGGATCTCAATAGCGGAAAGGGAAAGTGCAGTTGTGAAAGTAGCCTCACAATGGCATGTTTAAAGGAGTTGTGCACCAACGCAGAACTTACCTGCATCCTGATGCTAACTCCCGTCTCCTGCGCTTTCCAGCCTAAGTTGCTCCGCTCAGGGCCTTGGATGTAAAATTCAGTTTTGAGGCCAATCGTGGACCGCAGCAGTGACCTGCTCTCCTTGCATCTGACAAATGGTCACCGCTGTGGCCAGCAATTGGCAGCAGCAGCGTCAAACTGGAATTTTACATCCAGGGACCGGAGCAGAGCAGCCAAGGCCACAGAGTACAGGAGCCGGGAGCCAGTTTTTGGAATTGGGGGATAAGCTTCCTTTTGCAGATCTGCCCAGAAAGAGAATATAGGAAAGGAAAGCAGTTTGCTTGACCTTATGAGACCTAGACTCATAAACATACTACAAATAGATTCCATGGTATTTCTCAGTTCTAAAATATGGGAGAAATGTACTGCCTGTCTCCTAGCAACTAACAGGAGCATTTTTTCGAAGCCTTCATAAATAAGGATATTTTCAATATATTCTCACTGAATTAATGTTTCATCCTCCTCGCCATTTCATAGTAGCACATAGTTAAACATAACAAGTACGCTTCAATATGTGGCTCACAGCAGACTGGTAACACAGTTTTCACCGCTTGTAGCTCTGTGACAAGTGTAGGAATACCATTGTCTATTCTGTTCCCAAGCAGATGGTACAGACCCGGCCACATAAAACAGAATCCACCTCTTCCCTCTTCTGGGCTGCGGGCTGATCCAGAGCCTGATATACTGCTGTCTGGCATAAATACAATATTTGTTATATTCACACTGAAATCGTGTGACAAAAAGCGTGAATTTAAAGAGGACCACCACTCCATGACATGTTTTTGTAAATAATTCTGTAGCATCTATCTGTATGAGGGCTCAATCAGACAGCCGAATGAATGAGTCTGCATCCCTTCTGCATTTTTGCAGAACAGGTGCGGACCCATTCCAAGATAGGGCTTGTCCTATTCTTGTCCACAATAGCGGACAAGAACAGGCATTTTCTATTATGGTTGTGGCCATGTGCTGTCCGCTAATTGCGGAATGCACACGGACGGTATCAGTCTTTTGCGGATCTGCAATTTGCAGTTCCGCAAAGCACTGTGGCTGTCTGAATGGGCCCTGACTTTGTGCTGTGTTGTTCCTCTATTATTTCTACTAGAAGTTTAGAAATAAACTGACACCTGGGTGTTATCAGTTGAGTGTGTCCCTGTAGATTCTGAAAAGGTCGGTATTGGTAGTGTCAGGACACCCCCCACCCCCCCACTGTTAACACCCAGTTGTCAATTTGTTCATAAATCTCATATAAGAAAAGATACTCCAGAATTGTCATTTGATAGAATAGCTTACTGTCTCTTTTGTGCAAAAAAGTGGTAAAAATCTCCATTTTACTGTGCTTAAAGGGGTTCTCCAAGTTATATTTATTGATGACCTATCCTCAGGATAGTGCTGTAGTAATCAGTCGGCACTACGGGTTAGCGTTGCAGTGCATGTGTCTGCGGGTGGCGTCCCATAATAATACTAGAAGAAAAGCTCGGGCACTTGCTACAATTTGCTTTTATCCTCAGGATAGGTCATCAATATCAGATCCGCAGGGGTCCAACACCCAGCACCCCCACCGATCAGCGCACACTGTACCAGAGCTGCCTCCTCTTTATTGTTTACATCCTAGCCGTAACATGGGTAACGGTGAGTAGATGTAATTACACCTAGATACAATTCAGAAACAAAAGAAAAAATAGCAGCAGCACAATAAAGTGAAGTTTGGGTGCAATTCCTCCCATCCAACGCCCGGCTCGGCGTTCCATATACAGATAATCAATCCAAAAAATGAGGCAGCACTCCAAGGCTTGTGCAAACGGTGGGTGGATTTATTCCATAGCAACGTTTCAGCTCTCACAATGGAGCCTTTGTCAAGCAATGATACAACACACAGTGCAGTCTTATATAGGTCTGTACTCATTGTAATACATAATTGATCCATTTACATATAATTAACTTAGTGAGCATGATTTATAACATATAAAGTGTACATAATGATATTAGTGATACATAACATGATTCTAAAACAAAATCACATACAGTGCAGTGTACAAAATTAAATAAGTAATTGTGGATAGTATAAAAATTCATATCATTATACTAATAACCGTGCTGATGACACCTGAGGGTGGGCGTGAAAAAAGGCGTGGTATTAAAATCATTATAATAAAGTTAAGTCTAATTTACTTACATCAGAGATTTCATTAGTGGTTCAGTGGGACCCAGCGCGTCCTGCCAGCGTTGCTGCGCATGTCCGGCATCTCGGGCATGCAGGCACCGCGCTCCGGCCAGCGCGTCATCACTATAGATGGAACGCACGCGTCAAGCGTGCGCTCCACCTGCCGTAACCAGGAAGCGCTACCCGCAGCGTCCCCGTCAACCCCGGCATGTACAGGTCTGCGGCAGGCGCGGTTAGAAAATTATAAATACAGGCACTATCGGGAAAATGAGTTTTATTGAGCAATACAAGTGGGGCTCAGTGTCAATAACATATTAAGTCATTAGTAATACAGGTATATGGTGAATCAGGATGAGAACTATCCTCTGTCACTCATCCATGATCACCTATAGGAACGGGTCATACATGTATCCACCTGAAGAGGTGGGATTACAAGTCGACCTATCTTGGACTCAAACGGGGGGTCACGTCCCCGGATCGCCCGAGTGGATCCAAAGTCAATTCCTAGATTAAATCAGATAGTAGTATATACGACCAGCCCGGTTTGGACATAATAGAACAAGAAGAGCAGTTGATAAATTTCCCAGTGCCTTGGAAAAGTACATCAGTCATATTTATAAAGGTCCCAAAAAGAATCCACATGAAATGTCTGAGACGATTCTTGACATAAAAAATGATCTAAAATAAAGGGGGGCGGAGCCTGACTGCCGTGCATGGAGGAAGCCTAAGCCAGAGCTCTCTCCGTACTATCCCGTGCTCACCTTCATTCTGCAAGCCAAAGCCATCCAAAATGGTCAAGATCGGAAAGGACAAGTCCAGGGACCCTCCAGGCACACCCAAAAGCAAGAAAAACCAACTGGAGATGGATAAATTCTGGCGGAATAAACTAGCTATGTCTCCTACGCGCGCGGACAAGATGGCGCCGCCGGAAAGCATGCATGACTCGGACGAAGGTGAGGGAGCAGAAGCAGGGGATCAAACTGACTTCTCTACAGGTCAGAGCCGGGGGGATGACTCTCTTCTGACCAAGTCCTTTTTTCAAGACACCCTGTCGCATGCCCTAGCGCCAGTAATGAAGGAGCTTGGTGAAATAAAAGGAGAGTTGCGCTCAGTGGGCCACAGAGTTGAGACACTCGAAAATAACCAAGCATCGCTTATAGCTTATGATAAAGCAATATCTAAAACCTTAGAGTCCCATTGCCCATCATTGAACCAAGCATATATGATGCTGGAAGATCAAGAAAATCGCAGCAGGCGAAAAAATATCAGATTTAAAGGCCTACCTGAATCAATCTCGACTGCAGCGCTGGCAGAGACTGCTTTGAACATATTTGCATCCCTGATAGGGGAACAAAAGGTACAACAGATAATTATTGAACGGATCCACAGAGCACTGAGGCCCCTGCCTAATGCCAAAGACCCGCCGAGAGACGTCATCTGCGGCCTCCTGAACTATCAGGATACAGCCGCCATTCTACAAGCGGCCAGAGATCAGAAAGACTTACAATTTGAATCTGCCACTATTCACCTTTATCAAGATCTTTCACCATCAACCTTAGCCAAAAGAAGGGTCCTGAAACCTTTAACGGATCATCTCAAAAGCAAGAGCATCATGTTTAAGTGGCTTTTTCCATTTGGCCTCACATTTAGCAATGGGGGGAAAAGGTGCGTGATTCGTTCCCCGGAGGACTTAAACGACGCGTGGTCCATTCTAGACATCCCGCCGATAGAAGTGGATTCCTGGCTTCCCCTCTCGTCGCCGAGATCTGTCCTACCACAGCTACCTCGCCTGGAATCGTGGTCAACAGTGACCAAACACAAATCTCCTAGAAGTAAGAAATGCCCGGAATTAGTTTTTTTCCATTTGAGAAGATGCAGCTATACCTTCACTTTTCCAAGTTCACGCTGACCGGACCCAGGCAGCAGCCTGAAAGAGGCCCCAGAAATTCTTTCCTATGGGCCCAGGGTCGGTGAGACTGACTTTCAGTTATATTGTTCTTTCCATTTTATAATGTTGGCTTTGGCTTTGGACTCCTAAAGTTAAGTAATGTATTCATATCGGTTTCATTATGCTTATACTAGTAATGTGCTTTCTCTTTATATATGTTAAGTGCAAGGTACATAGCACAGCTAGTTATTATTTACTTAATATAATGTGTGAGCACGGGTGGGTGTTCAGTAGTCGAGATACGTTTACAATACGACACATCCACCCCAACATGGCTGAGCATGCTCCTCTTGACCAGTCTCAGTTATACAAGAATAGCTCAGCAACCTGCTCCAAGCAGGTTTACCATTGTTAAATTGTTTTCTTCCCCTTTCTTCAGTTCAGCTTTCCACCAATTCTCTAAGAGGTCAGGAATAATACTCATTGAGTCTTTAATTAATGAGTCCATTCCCACATTCGTATGCACATATGGCGACAGTAAAAGTAACTTCATTTAATGTACGGGGGCTCAATACCCCCCAAAAGAGGTCACAGATCTTTGCGATGCTAAGAAAGGAAAAGACAAATATTTGTCTCCTACAAGAAACACATTTTAAAGAAGATAAGGTCCCATACTTGTTGAAATCCCATTACACTAAATGGTTTCACAGTACATATACTACAGCGTCAAGGGGAGTGAGCATAGGGATAACCAAAAATGTACCATTTGATCCCATAGTTACCCAGTCAGATCCTAATGGTAGATACTTGTTTGTAAAAGGAATGCTGGGGAAATGTTTGGTAACTTTGGTGTGCCTGTATGCTCCCAACACTCACCAACCCAGATGGCTCCATTCCACTATGAAGAAGCTTAAAGCGTTTGCTGAGGGTATTTTGATAGTGGGAGGTGATCTAAATGTCGCACTTGATCCCTCTTTAGACACATCTACGGGAACTTCAGCTCAATCACAATCAGCTTTAGGTCATATCCACACCACATTAAGGGATATGAATCTGATAGATACATGGAGAGCAAAAAACGCTTTAGAAAAAGATTACACGTATTGCTCCACAGTACATCAATCTTTCCAAAGGTTGGATTACATTCTTATAGCAGAAAAATATCTTTCCATCCTAAAGGAGGCGCATATCAGTCCTATATCCATCTCGGACCATGCTACAATGTCTGTGACACTTTTCCTGGCTGATCTCCCGGCAAAAGAATGGAGATGGCGGCTAAATGAAACGCTCCTGGACACTGAGCTTCATGCTTCATCTATCTCCAATAAATTACAGCTATATTTTAAAGAAAACCCACCCTCTGATACCTCTCCTACTGTGACATGGGAGGCTCATAAGGCTGTTATCAGAGGTGAGCTAATTGCACTGGGTACAAAACTCAAAAAAGATAGGCAGAAACAACTAAACTCACTAATTGCTCAAATAGCAGCGATAGAGACTCTACAAAAGAGATCCTACGAGATATCAACACAAAATAACCTGGCAGAACTTAGAAAACAACTAAAAGATCTCCTTAATGTGAGATGTGCCAAAGCCTACCAATATGCTAAATTTAAACAATACGCGCACGGAGATAGAGGAAACAAGCTTATGTCCCAACTCATTAAAAGACAAACAGACATGCTCTTTATCAAAGCTGTCCACAACAAAAAAGGTCAATTAGTATCATCCACCTCAGATATAGCAAGCGCATTCTGCGAATTCTATCATGTCCTATATAACCTAAGACCTACAACGGCCACTCCAGACCAAACACTCATCTCTAAAATGAATGACTTTCTTGCGGCATCAAAATTACCGAAAATCTCGCCTTCAGAATACACAACACTATTAACCCCCGTCACAGAGGATGAGGTGCGGAAGATTATAAACTCTCTTCCTACTGGTGAGGCCCCTGGCCCTGATGGCCTTCCAGTGGGCTATTATAAAAAGCTGCTTCCCACTCTCCTGCCGCACTTCACTGCCTGGTGTAGAGCACTGATGGAAGGAGCTCAGTTACCCCCCCAAGCCTTAGAAGCTACAATTACTGTATTGCCTAAGGAAGGGAAGGATTCTAAGGAATGTGGTAGCTATAGGCCGATATCATTACTAAATTTGGACATTAAAATCTGGGCCAAAATATTGGCTCAGAGACTTAATGCATTGACACCATCTTTGATACATCAAGACCAGGCGGGCTTTGTGGCGGGCAGAGAAGGGAACCTGCATTCTAGTAGAATTATACATGCAATACATTACGCTCACAAGAACAAGGTCCCTCTAATCCTTCTCGGCACTGATGCTGAGAAGGCATTTGATAGGGTAAATTGGTGGTTTATGGAAAGAGTCCTGAGCACCTTTGGAATACCAGAAGCCTTCATTGCAGCTATCATGTCCCTATACCGCAAACCTAGTGCTAGAATTAGAATAAATGGGACCTTGTCAAAAGCCTTTAGCATAGGAAATGGCACCAGACAGGGGTGCCCACTGTCCCCGACTCTTTTCGTTCTAATGATGGAAACACTATTGCAAAGAATCAGAGAGGATAAGAACATAGAGGGGCTCTGCATTAAATCGCATGACCATAAATGTGCAGCTTTTGCAGATGATCTGCTACTCTTATTAACTAACCCTAAGAAAGCATTTCCACTAATATTAAACCTATTTGACCTTTTTGGGGTTGTCTCCAATTTTAAAGTAAATTGCCATAAATCTGAGGCCTTAAATATCACCTTACCAGGAAGGGAGATAGAGTCCCTGAAGATTGATTTTCCTTTCAGATGGCAGCCCTCGCATTTGAAATATCTTGGTATAAAAATCACCCCCAACATAAATCAACTTTATAAATTGAACCATCTAGCCCTGTTGAAATCTGTGAAATCACAACTACAGTCTTTAGCTATTCCATATGTCTCCTGGATGGGGCGTAAAAATCTGCTTCAGACCTATATTCTACCCAAACTGCTGTATTTACTTCAAATGATTCCATTACACACACCTTTATCGTTTTTCAGACAGGTACGCTCACTATTTACAGCTTTTCTATGGAAAGGGAAAAGGCCAAGAGTAGCTTATGATAGATTATCTATGACTAGGGAAAAAGGAGGGTTTGGTCTACCTAACCTACTTGTCTATTACAAGGCGGTCCAGTTGAAACGATGGCTTCACTTGTGTCACCCGAAATATAAAGTATTGGGCTCAGATATTGAACGGGCTAACATTTCTAACTCGCAACTGGTAAGACTATGGGGTATAGACAGCGCCTCTCCGCAAATTGAGGGACCAACAAAAGGTATAGTGTTGGGACTCTCTAGTCTGATTACCACTTCCATATTATTCCCTAAGTTATCCAGACCCATGCCAGCGAATTTGGTGCCTTTCATACTACATCCCAATCTAAAACAAGCTTTTGAACACTGGCACAAATTAAAGTCACTAACTGTAGCAGACCTCCTGGAGGCTATACAGACTGAAGACGGGTTGGAATCCATGTGCTCTACACTTGTGAATGAAGGAGATTTCCTAGGGAAACATGACTTTATAAAAACCTGTAAACTCTTGAGAGAAAAATGTTCCCCTTTACAATCTGAAACATGGTGGGAAAAATTCATATCCAGTACCACTACCTCCAAGCATATGATTTCTCTATTTTATAAATATATTCTTTCCATTCAATGCACAGGGACACCTGCATACATAAGATGTTGGGAGAGAGATTTAAATAAGGTTTTTACGGCAGCAGACATCGCCCAAATTCACTTGAGATCACATGGATTCTCAAAATGTGTCAGAATTCAAGAACACTCATACAAGACAATGACAAGGTGGTACAAAGACCCTCAAAAGTTAGCACAAATGGGTCTCGCCCCTTCTAGTTCCTGTTGGAGGTGTGGGACAGAAGAAGGTTCCCTACTTCACATCATGTGGTCATGCCCTATTATTAAGGGCTTCTGGAGACAGGTTGAACAACAAATAAACGCCATATGCAAGCTATCGATCTCCCTACATCCAGAATCTGTTTTATTGTGGCTCCCATCTAAATCTTGGAATCCTTCCAGATCAAATCTCCCAACTATGATGGTACAAGCCGCTAGGTTGTTAATTCCTTTGAAATGGCTAGACACTGATCCTCCCACAATCAACATGTGGAGGGACAAGGTTGACCAAATTTGCTTAATGGAGGAGCTGGTAAGCTGGGAATTGAGAAAACATGCCAAATTTCTCTCCACATGGGGCCCTTGGAGAGAGGCTAGGAAATCACCCACTCATATATCGTAAGAGTTATTGGCTTGGGGAGGGGGTGGGGGTCATTGAGATAGGGTCTCATCCTTCATTGTCTCATAAATATTAATATTGTATTAAAGTTATGGTCCCCAACGCAAATCTTTTACACCTTCTCAGTGTTATTTTGTGCAAATGTCTTGTTTTTCAATGTAATGCTCTAATTAACAATGGATTCTCTCATCTACCTATTTCCATATTGTCCTCTTGGAGAATGTTTAGTTCTGATTTGATTATAGTCTGAATTCCCCCTCTGCTCCCTTTCTTTTTGTCTCCCTTCTTTTCCTTCTTCCCTTCCCCCTCCTGTTAGGATGTTCAATTTCCATCAAATTTTGTGGCTATGATGGGGCCTAGACTTTGTAACTATCTATGCTGTGCATATGTAATTTAGCATGTTATTTAAGGCCCAGTTGTGCCATTGTCATTGCATAATAAAAATAAAAAGAGATTTGTTAAAAAAAAAAAAAAAGATCTCTGATGTAAGTAAATTAGACTTAACTTTATTATAATGATTTTAATACCACGCCTTTTTTCACGCCCACCCTCAGGTGTCATCAGCACGGTTAGGGCTCGTTCACATCACCGTTTTTCCTTCCGTTATCAGACGGATCCGTTTAAAACGTAACGGAAACGTCAGATAAACGGACAGCAACGCAAGGGACATGTTTCCGTTTTTTTAACGGATCCGTTTATTTTTCGC
>ONZH01024355.1:0-21460 GCA_900303285.1 Rhinella marina | reverse complement strand
GTGTGTATGAACACCAGTTATGAGAAATTACTTTGCAAGAGAACGCACAGTACAGTTGCCAATTATAAGGCCTATATATTGTATTTTTCAAGGTACACAGCCGTGTACTAAGTGATCAGACGGTGTGTATGAACACCAGGTTATGAGAAATTACTTTGCAAGAGAACGCACAGTACAGTTGCCAATTATAAGGCCTATATATTGTATATTTTTCAAGGTACACAGCCGTGTACTAAGTGATCAGACGGTGTGTATGAACACCAGGTTATGAGAAATTACTTTGCAAGAGAACGCACAGTACAGTTGCCAATTATAAGGCCTATATATTGTATTTTCAAGGTACACAGCCGTGTACTAAGTGATCAGACGGTGTGTATGAACACCAGGTTATGAGAAATTACTTTGCAAGAGAACGCACAGTACAGTTGCCAATTATAAGGCCTATATATTGTATTTTCAAGGTACACAGCCGTGTACTAAGTGATCAGACGGTGTGTATGAACACCAGGTATGAGAAATTACTTTGCAAGAGAACGCACAGTACAGTTGCCAATTATAAGGCCTATATATTGTATTTTTCAAGGTACACAGCCGTGTACTAAGTGATCAGACGGTGTGTATGAACACCAGGTTATGAGAAATTACTTTGCAAGAGAACGCACAGTACAGTTGCCAATTATAAGGCCTATATATTGTATTTTTCAAGGTACACAGCCGTGTACTAAGTGATCAGACAGACGGTGTGTATGAACACCAGGTTATGAGAAATTACTTTTGCAAGAGAACGCACAGTACAGTTGCCAATTATAAGGCCTATATATTGTATTTTCAAGGTACACAGCCGTGTACTAAGTGATCAGACGGTGTGTATGAACACCAGGTTATGAGAAATTACTTTGCAAGAGAACGCACAGTACAGTTGCCAATTATAAGGCCTATATATTGTATTTTCAAGGTACACAGCCGTGTACTAAGTGATCAGACGGTGTGTATGAACACCAGGTTATGAGAAATTACTTTGCAAGAGAACGCACAGTACAGTTGCCAATTATAAGGCCTATATATTGTATTTTCAAGGTACACAGCCGTGTACTAAGTGATCAGACAGACGTGTGTGTATGAACACCAGGTTATGAGAAATTACTTTGCAAGAGAACGCACAGTACAGTTGCCAATTATAAGGCCTATATATTGTATTTTTCAAGGTACACAGCCGTGTACTAAGTGATCAGACGGTGTGTATGAACACCAGGTTATGAGAAATTACTTTGCAAGAGAACGCACAGTACAGTTGCCAATTATAAGGCCTATATATTGTATTTTTCAAGGTACACAGCCGTGTACTAAGTGATCAGACGGTGTGTATGAACACCAGGTTATGAGAAATTACTTTGCAAGAGAACGCACAGTACAGTTGCCAATTTAAGGCCTATATATTGTATTTTTCAAGGTACACAGCCGTGTACTAAGTGATCAGACGGTGTGTATGAACACCAGGTTATGAGAAATTACTTTGCAAGAGAACGCACAGTACAGTTGCCAATTATAAGGCCTATATATTGTATTTTTCAAGGTACACAGCCGTGTACTAAGTGATCAGACGGTGTGTATGAACACCAGGTTATGAGAAATTACTTTGCAAGAGAACGCACAGTACAGTTGCCAATTTAAGGCCTATATATTGTATTTTCAAGGTACACAGCCGTGTACTAAGTGATCAGACGGTGTGTATGAACACCAGGTTATGAGAAATTACTTTGCAAGAGAACGCACAGTACAGTTGCCAATTATAAGGCCTATATATTGTATTTTTCAAGGTACACAGCCGTGTACTAAGTGATCAGACGGTGTGTATGAACACCAGGTTATGAGAAATTACTTTGCAAGAGAACGCACAGTACAGTTGCCAAGTTTAAGGCCTATATATTGTATTTTTCAAGGTACACAGCCGTGTACTAAGTGATCAGACGGTGTGTATGAACACCAGGTTATGAGAAATTACTTTGCAAGAGAACGCACAGTACAGTTGCCAATTATAAGGCCTATATATTGTATTTTTCAAGGTACACAGCCGTGTACTAAGTGATCAGACGGTGTGTATGAACACCAGGTTATGAGAAATTACTTTGCAAGAGAACGCACAGTACAGTTGCCAAGTTTAAGGCCTATATATTGTATTTTTCAAGGTACACAGCCGTGTACTAAGTGATCAGACGGTGTGTATGAACACCAGTTATGAGAAATTACTTTGCAAGAGAACGCACAGTACAGTGCCAGTTAAGGCCTATATATTGTATTTTTCAAGGTACACAGCCGTGTTCTGAGTGATCAGACGGTGTGTATGAACACCAGTTATGAGAAATTACTTTGCCAAGAGAACGCACAGTACAGTTGCCAGTTAAGGCCTATATATTGTATTTTTCAAGGTACACAGCCGTGTTCTAAGTGATCAGACGGTGTGTATGAACAACAGTTATGAGAAATTACTTTGCAAGAGAACGCACAGTACAGTTGCCAGTTAAGGCCTATATATTGTATTTTTCAAGGTACACAGCCGTGTACTAAGTGATCAGACGGTGTGTATGAACACCAGTTATGAGAAATTACTTTGCAAGAGAACGCACAGTACAGTTGCCAGTTAAGGCCTATATATTGTATTTTTCAAGGTACACAGCCGTGTACTAAGTGATCAGACGGTGTGTATGAACACCAGTTATGAGAAATTACTTTGCAAGAGAACGCACAGTACAGTTGCCAGTTATAAGGCCTATATATTGTATTTTCAAGGTACACAGCCGTGTACTAAGTGATCAGACGGTGTGTATGAACACCAGTTATGAGAAATTACTTTGCAAGAGAACGCACAGTACAGTTGCCAGTTATAAGGCCTATATATTGTATTTTTCAAGGTACACAGCAGTAGTGCCAAATATAGTTTGGTATGTAGCAGAAGCACCTAATACACCACTAATGCCTCTCTCTGTCCCTACTCCAGCAGCTATCCCTGAATACAGCAGCCGTTCTCTGTAAAGTCTATATTGTAGTAAGCTATCACTGAAGTCCACTGTAGTAGCCCTGATAAGGGCTTTTAATCACGCTCCTGCCTGTCCAACAGCTAAAATCTGTCTCTCCCTTCTCCAGCCTCTGTCCCTGACTAAGTTCACGCAGCATATGCGTACGAGCAGGAAGAGCTGAGTTTTTAATATTCGAGGTCACATGGTTTTTCCAGCCAATGCATGTAGACGCCGTTTTCGCGCTGCCAGCGTGCTCAGCGTGCCTGTCATACCCCCCCTGCATGGTGATTGGTGGAAAAAGAGCGCCAGGGAAGGTGGGAGGGGAAACGAATTCTAGGTGCGCCATCGCCGTTATACTCGAATTAAATCGAGTACGCCGAATATCGTAGTATTCGATCGAATACCAGCTCGATCGAACACTACTCGCTCATCTCTAGTTATTATACCTGGGATGACATAGGTCACTGGAAATTGAAAAAATGTTAGAGGAAGACTAATAAACTTATCAATGATTCCTATGAAATTTCCATATTCTTGGATTCTATCTGTATGAAATCTGTGTATGATCTCACAGACATTCCCAAAAATATGTAACTTATCTGTAAGATGAGGTGCTGAGGTTCATAAAATAGTAACATCCTTAATCAATATTCTCTTACATGCTGTCATTAACTTGCCGTATCTATACGACTAGACGGTGACACGGGATATTACCATGCGTCATATGGCGGCAGGGAATTCTCCTGCACTATTTCTGGCCTGAAAGAGGAAATGCAGGACACTGGAAGTCACCAACTGGATCCTTGGATCTGCAGCAGGACCAGGCAGACCGAACGTGATCACGCCACTAAATGACCCCGACATAAAGCTGGGAGGGAGAACAAAGCAGTAATATGAGGCCAAACTGAAATGATAGGAGTAGTTGGTGCAGATTATGATAGTGTTTCTCCCCTGGTGCTCTGTTTGAAGTCATCCTACTGATGCCTCTTGGTGTTTTTCTCTTCAACTGAATCACTAATGCAAGATTTCTCTGGAAGTCATTATCATCATCATGGGTGATGCCTAAATAAACAACTTTCGTGTTCCAGCCAGTTTTGTGCGTAGAAAAGAAGTGAATCCACTGGATTCACAGCAGTCTGTTCGGGGGGGGGGCAGATGAATCTATGAACAGCAGGCGGTAAGCTCCCTCTAGTGGTGGATGCATACAGACAAAATGTTATCATTTAAATGGGTTGTGTGAGGCAGTGACAGGCCTCACGCTTCATAGAGGTCTGAAGGGGGATGGATATTCCAGTCCACATCCCTATTCCACCACAGGTGAGGCCACCTGGGTGTAATTACTGGTGTGATAAACCAGCCCTCAGTGTCAGTCTGGAGGGAGGAGAAAGGCTGAGGAGGCCTGAGAGGTTAGAGCCTGCGGAGGCTCTGTGTGGTCTGAGCCAGGAGGGCTGAGGGGCCACAAGGCTCTGTGTAGCCTGGAAGTTTGGGGGGCCCAGTGACCCTAGGAGAAGAGGGTCACACGGTCATAGTCGGGAGGACTGTTGGACCATCTCCCCCCAAAGGATACTGTTGGAGTCACAGCCAGGAGGCTGCTGGACTGAACGGCTGAGGAAGCCGCACTTAAAAGCTATGTGTGAACAGCGTATGTATTTAGGTGAGTTAGCTGAACTATGTTTAGTCAGAGCCCAGCCGGGCAGGTGTTGTTTTTATGATTTGTTTCGGTGTGCTGGTGCCAATAAAACTGAGTTGGACCTGAAAATCCCCATGTTTTTGAAGATATTGTGTGATGTCGACCCCCTGAGAGGATACGATCCCTTACAGTTGTGCCAAGATTTAAAGGACAGTTCATAGCAATGCTGAGTAATCTTAATCTTTTGGTGCCACTGGGTCAAATTCTTAAAAACTGCTCCTTGGTTTCTTAGACTTAAAGAGACAGATCTGAGACAAAAATATGCTTTAGACTGTTTAGAGGTTCTACCTTTTAACCTCGCTCTTCTTAATGACTTAGAGAGACTCCACTCTGAAGGTATAAGGCTTTCCTTCTTTATGTAGCCCCTTCGATCTACCTCTCTCAGAAAAGGCCCACAGGTAATCATGTCATGCTCCTTGTCCTTCGTAGTTTTGCTACCAGACAGAAGTTGTTGTTGCTATAGTCCACCATTTCCGGAGCTATTCCTCTGTGATGACGTAGTTGAACTATAGCAGCTCAATTTACTGATTATCAAGCAAGTGCGAAGTCTTTTCATTAATTCATAATTAGTGGTGCTCCAATGTCATGTGCTGTGAGTAGGAAAGAGCAAACTTGAAGTTTTTACTGAAGTT
Source organism: Rhinella marina (assembly GCA_900303285.1). Taxonomy (NCBI): domain Eukaryota; kingdom Metazoa; phylum Chordata; class Amphibia; order Anura; family Bufonidae; genus Rhinella; species Rhinella marina. Next base: position 16,124 of record ONZH01024355.1, on the reverse strand, counting down.
TTACCACGGTCCATAATGCAATTCAATGACGGCATTCCGTTATGAATTCCATCATAATAGAAGTCTATGGCCGGCATAATAGATCCGTCCAGTTTTCCGTTATGCAGGAGTCCTTCAATTTTCATCTGTGGAAAGGTCATCGGAGGAGGATAACTAGTTGATGTGTATACTGCCAATTATAGTGTGAAATGTAATGCAAGTTCCCTACATTTTAGGCTCTCAACCAAGAGGACCAATGGAGTACACACCATGACTCTTCTAGAGGGTACTCATACAGTCCTTATGCTGTGCTTTTAATAGGTCATCATAATGTAAGTTCATAGTCTTGAGGACACTTTCATGCAATTTATTGAAGTCAGGACATTTTGGACAGTGAGCAATCCTGAGGGACACTAATCCAGACCATGGGTTTCTAATCCACATCTACCCCATGGAGTACATGCCATATCTCTAGTGGGTACTTTCACTGGGGGGGCCTTTTCATGTACTTCATTTGAGTATTGTGTACTTTGCTTATAAAACATATTGCTACATGATGGATAATAGGTGGCTAGGTAAAACTATATACCATTGCTTGGGTAGTGGTAGACCCCATTGCGGTTCCTCTTTGACTGTTGTCAAGAAAACACTACACATGAGTCTTCTGCAAAGACTGTCAGGTGAAGCTGTGCCAAATGCACCACTACATATTATGGTTGAAAAAACATGTATCTCCATGTCTCTTCCGCAGGGTCACGGCTCTAACCATAAAGATTCTTGTAGACCTTTTTTTATTTTAGGTGTCTTTACATGAAACAGCATTTCACCATATTTTATATAATTTTAAGCACTGAATAGTCAGCCCTTCCAACAGAGGAGGTCTGTAGTGTAATGGTAACTCATATGCCTGCCATACAGAAGGTCTGAGGTTCATATCCTGAGGAAGACCTATTAAGTAAGTTCTTTAGTAAAAATCTATGAGCTGGAAGAGGGCCCCTCTTCCAACCTGTAAGCCACACAGCTTCCTAAGTATTTAGTGAGGCTGCCAACCTTGCTTAGATCTGTGATTTTCCAGCAGGAGAGGAAGAGACCAGATGCTATAGACCAGTGGTTCTCAACTCCAGTCCTCAGGACCCACCTACCACTCAGGTTTTCAGGATTTCCTTAGTATAGAGCAGCTGATATAATTAGCATCCATCCATCAGGACTTACCACAGGTATTCATTCTGTGGGATATTCCCAAATCCTGTCTGGCAGGTGGGTCCTGAGGACTGGAGTTGAGAACCACTGCTATAGACACTTACTATAAGTCTTGCACTGGGATGTAAACTTAGTGTGCGGGTCAAAGATCGCAATTATGTCGGAGGAGTCAAAATGCGCTCAGGACTTCATCATCTGATTTTTATAATGCACTAAAATTCAAGGTTGTTATTTAATTTTTTTATTTTGTTTTTGTGTAACCAAAAAACCCTTTATTAATCACTCCAACAACTGAGGCCACACATAAAGCCTGAAATGACTGGTCTCTCAATGACCAATTCGTCTGACAGCAGCAGCATCCATACCACTGTGCACTGCCTCAGTAGCTGCATCAATCCAAAACAAATATGAGCTATACTCTTAGGGACAATCCAAGACCACACACACACTGCCTAAACAACAGGTAACGGGATAATGATTAACCATAAGAATATTGCACCAACAGTGAACCAACTACTTGAGCTGCCACAAAATACTCAAAGCAAGCAACCGAACAGGAAAAAACCCTCTCCAGCCTTTCCAGCCTAATCAACCAAGACATGAGACATTCATCAATAAATTGTTAATGACATCATTCGCCAATGTGTCCTTCAGATATGACAGGTAATTAATCAGATAAAATCTTCCCCTTTCCTTTTTGGGGGCTACTCCCAAAGGAGGAACCCTCAGTTTTGGAATGGGAAGAGACAAAAACAGGCCCAATATTCTACTTTTATTAATTTATTTTTGTAGTTTGGTTCTTACAAAATCAGCATAATTCTTAACTGACCTCAGATAGTAAGCGACAAAACCATGGGAATGCAACTTAAAATTACTAGCCTCTAAGTGCATAGGTAGAAAGTCCCAAAGTATCTTAATATTAGCTAGCTGTGTATTAACCCCTTCCACAGTGCAGTGCATATACAGTGCAATAACGAATAATGAAAATGAACATGATATAATACAATAAACATTTAACCCTAATAACCCAAAATAACCCTAAGTTTGTCAATCTTTTTGGCAGCTTTAGTACACCCATTCCAGTTACTACTTTAGTTGTCCTCCACTGAACCCTCTTTACCTCTGCTACATAAATCCTGTGGAACAGACCTTGTCATTATAGAGTCCTAAAATATCAGAAATAAGGGTCGGTCTATGACATTACTTAATTATCTAAGGGTAATGGGGTGTATGCCATCTGGACCAGGTGATTTGTCTACTTTAATCTATTTAAGATAACACTGCACTTCGTCCTGGGTCAAACAGGCCAGATTTAAAGGGTTATTCCCATCTTGGACAATGGGGGCATATCGCTAGGTTATGCCCCCATTGTCTTATAGGTGCGAGTCCCACCGCTGGGACCCGCACCTATATCGAGAATGGAGCCCCCAAAGTGAAGGATGGCGTACTGCGCATGCGCAGCCGCCCTCCATTCATTTCTATAGGGCTGCTGAAAATAGCTGAGCGCTGGCTCGGCTATTTTTGTCGGCTACATAGAAATGAATAGGAGCGGTGGCTGCGCATTTGCGGTGCGCTCCCATTCATTTCAATGAGCGCAGCGGGAAGCTGCGCCTGGTGGTGGCCAGACCCCAGGAAACCAAGGGTACTCCAGGCACAGAGCTCCCCGCTGCGTTCTCGATATAGGTGCGGGGGACACGAACCTATCAGACAATGGGGGCATGTCCTAGCGATATGCCCCGTTGTATAAGATAGGAATACCCCTTTAATGGGGAGTTTATTTTGACACCATTTCATCTGACATTTCATGCTCCCACATTGAAAACAGTGTAGAAAAAAGTATTTAAAAAAAGTGTTTTCACCTCATCACTCTCTACAACTCCTCCGTCATCACTTTTTAACAGGCCAACATTTTCAGGTTTAAAATTATTACCATTTATATAATTAAAGGACATTTTTGGGTTAATTTTACTCTCTTTGGCAATGAGTCTCTCTGTCTCCAGCTTGACCACCTTTATCTGTCTTTTATACATCATATTTACACAACTATTTTTCTATTTTTTTATCGCTACTTTGCAACATTTCTGTTTTAGTAACTTAAGTGCTTTGTTTTTTTCATTTATTGCCCCCTTTACCCCTGACCTTTTATAAATATCTTATTTTGTAGCTGTATTTTTATTTTTGAGGACATTGTCCCAGTTAGTGAGGCTGATAGACTCTCTAAACTGGACAAATTTAGATTTTTGGAAGTTCAGTGTTTTTGTGCCCTCTTCCTGGGTCAGACAGGCCACATTTAATGGATAGTTTATTTTGACACTCTGCATTTAACCTGACATTTAATTTTACTGTAAATACAGTGGAGAAAAAGTATTTAATAAAGTTGTTTTCTCCTCATTGCCCTCTACAACTACTCCCTCATCACTCCTTAAAAGGCCAACATTTTCAGATTTAAACTTTTTACTATTTATATAACTGAAGTACATTTTAGGGTTTGTTTTACTCTGTTTGGCAATGAGTTTTTTCTGTCTCCAGCTTGACCACCTTCATCTGTGTTTTACATATTATATTTCTCTTCTTGAAGTTTTTTAGCATTTCTTTGCTACCTTCCAGTTGTAGTAATTTAAATGTTGTTTTTGTCATTTATAGCTCTTTTACATTTCTATTTATCCAAATTGTTTTTCTTTTTGTTTCTGACCCTTGTATTCCCATAAAGTAATTAAGAATTTAGGATGCTTTTAAAAATATCCCATTTTGTGGCTGTATTTCTATTTTTGAGTACTTTTTCCCAGTTAGTTCGGCCTATGGCCTCTCTTAGTTGGCTAAACTTTGCTTTTTTGAAGTTTAGAATTTTTGTGCCTCCCTGAAGAAACACTCTTTTGAATGACAATTGGAAGGTTATTACTTTATGTTCGCTATTTCCCAGGTGTCCACCAACCTGCACATCTGTTGTTCTGTCAGGTCTATTGGTTAATACTAAGTCCAGTATGGCCGTCACTCTAGTCGGGTCCTGAACCAGTTGGGAAAGGTAATTGTCTTTGGTTATTGCCAAGAACCTGTTTCCTTTATGAGATATACAGGTTTCAGTTTCCCAGTCTTTATCTGGGTAGTTGAAATCCCCCATAATAACGACCTCATTATGATTTGAGTATACATACAATTAAGGGTTTTTTGGCTATTTTTTACCCTACAACTTTCCTTATAAACTGCTCTAGTCCCTCCGTCCTTTCCACCTCTAATTCCATTACCTCGCACCAGGTCACTGTCTACACTATCTTCCGCTTCTATAAGGTAGTCACCTGCAGTCCTATGTAACACTACAGTGATAACCCTCTAAGTACAGACAATATAGTAGATGTCACCTGCAGTCCTTGCTAACGATTCCTGCAGACATTTGTTAGTGATGATCTGGCAGTGTAATACTACCACTGGTTAACCAATGAACAAGTAAATACTCGTTCATTGGGTAATAGGAATCTTTCAGCAGGTTTAAACATCATTGTTTGCTGGCGGCAGATCATGCTGTGTAATCACGTTCTGCTGCCTGCAAACAATGATTCAGTATAGACGCGGGCAATGGAAGTGATTGCTAATCCCCATACTGTGGAGGAGATCATGTCTTAGGATACTCCCAATCCTCGCCATCAGCACGAAGCACAGGACAAAGTATAACATGCATTCAATTGTATTTCCTCATTGATTCGTCCAGGATTTCACAATAACATAACGTATATAGCAACATTATTTCACGTAAGAAAAGTGTAGAATCGGAATCACTGTCAGCTGATAAGTACTTATCAATCCAAAACAGAAATCAAAAAAAATTCCATTAATTATAAATTAATGAATTAATCCATGAATTAATTTAATTTTCGCTTGTTCCTCGTCTTCTTCTTTTATTTCCTCCAACACCCGTCACCTTAGCTCAGATAACATTTCGGAAGATTTATCAAAATGGGGGCAAAGGAAAACCGGCATAGCTGCCCAGGGCAATCAGATTTCCCTTTTCATTTTTTCAGAGCTCCTTTGGAAAATGAAAGGTGGAATCTGAAGATTTCTGGGGAAACTAAGACATTTGTTCACAATTGTTTGATAACACTTTATGTGTGATTGATGTCCATTGAGAACAATCTTTACCAACCTCGTTGTCTGACCCATGTAAATGTTCATGTATGGACAATTAAAGGGGTTTTCCAAGATAATTTTAATGATGATCAATATCAATCATCAATATCTGATCGGTGAGTGTCCGACACCTTGGACCATGCCCCTCAGCTGTTTAAGCCACACCTGCGCTCACAGTAACGCTGCAGACCCCTCGCAGCATTGCCTAGGCCATGTGACGTCACGCTCATCGGTCACATAAGTGGATGGGGCTGAGCTGTGATACCAAGCACAGCGGCTAGCAAATTAACGGTGCTGTTTTTGGTGAGTAGGGAGAGAGGCAAGCAACAGTACCCTGTCTCCTGGTATTCTGAAACGCTTGCTTAGATTGTTTTTTCTTTTTATCCTCAAGTCTGAACTCATCAACCGATCACCAATAGTCTTCCTTTTACGGTATACAAAACCTGGAGGTGAATGGGGTCGCATCTATTCTGCAATATTGCGGAATAGATACGGCCCCATTCATACGGTCGTGTGAATGGGGCCTAACGCTAATATGAAACTAACCTTATCTGTAAGAGGAAGTATCTTACACATGCAGTAATGATGAGTCACAGTGTAATTTACTTACTGTATCTATATGACTAGATGACAACATGTTTTAGATTTAGACTGTTAGGTGATGACCACAAACCTTTGCATCCTGGTTGCTGCACTAGCGGGGCACAGTCCTCATAAGCATTGCCATGACCTGTCACAGTACCCAGCAGTGAGAATTCTGGTTCTCAGCTGTCAGCTAGCTTGTGAAGGTGCTTTCATTAGCGTTGGCTGAGGAAAAACCTGACATTGACGTGAAAGTGTTGTGAGGCCGGAGTGATGTATCATATCACTAAAATGAGGGACAGAGAGCAGTTGATAAATGAGTGGAGATGGTCCATGTGTGGTGTCAAGTTAGGGAACAGGAGGCCAGAAAGCTTGATCATCAGTGAGCTATGAGGTTGTAGTGGCTTGTCAATTATAATAGAGAGGTGGAGAGTTGGAGGCCAAGGTGTGTGACATTGGACCTTTCGAAACCCTGCAATTTTCATCACCTGGTTTTCATTTGGGGGGCCCACAAGAGCAAGTTGTTATTCCACCGGGCAAGACATGTAGAGTCACAAAGAGCAGACAAGGGATCAGTTGACAACTCTCTTACGACCTGAATCACAGGGAGGGCAGGAAAATATTCTAAGATCAAGGAATTTGCTCGTCATGAATAACTAACCGCTTTGACCCATGGTGTAACATAAAGCTACATCGCTACCATTTTGAAAGAGCTGCTGCAAAATGATGAGTTGGTTCCAGATAGACAGTCGCCAGTGGTCACCAGAGCAAGGTGGAAGGGGGTTAGGAAAGCGATGTGGGGCTAGGAGATGTAAGGGATGGTGTTTTTCTATAGTGCTGATGATACTTCATTCTAGTTTTATGGGTCAGATCTCATCAAATTGGAACAGAACTCATCAAATTGGAACAGAACTCAAATTATATCATTTCCTTCGGGTTTGGTAGCACAATGCAATGTCATTTACATTTTTTTTCAGATTTCTAAACAATGAGCAAGTCTACTGTTTCCTTCTATAATGGCAAGGTTTCTTCAAACCAATTCAAGAACTCCTTGCCATTGCTTTATTCCAGAGTCCATGTGGATTTTTTAAAGATGAAAGTAGCATTCATTTAGTGTGTAGAACAAAAAACCTTATAGAACAGAAGTGGATTATCCAAACCCAAAGACCAAAAAGAAGTATTTGATTTTGAGACTCCTCAAGAAATTCATTTTCAGTGTTAAGTCCAACTTCAGAACCCTCCAACCATCACTTGTACATATCTTATGAGGCATATTAAAAGTTTTGATCGGTGGGGATCTGAGTGCTAAGACCCCCATTGATCCCCAGAGGGAGGAGAGAGGAACACTCGCATATCTCACTGTATCTCCACATTGCAGAGGATGGAATTGAGATGGACCAATAGATTTCTTTTGAGTCTGTCTCCTGCAGTGAGAAGAGAGAGCTGAATATATGCCTGCTTCTCGCTCTTAATTCTACAGATCATTGGGTATCTCAGCACTCTCACCTGTGCTGATCAAAACTTTTAAATGTCTCTATGATATATCAAACATTTTTTGAAATCTCAATGACCCTTTAATATTTATTGATTCTTCATTTGCCAGGTATTAGTAGTGGTGGATTAGAGGAATTATGCTACAGTTTTCATCTGTGGAAAGGTCATCTGAGGAGGATAACTAGTTGATGTGTATACTGTCAATATAGAGTGAAATGTAATTGAAGTTCCCTACATTTTAGGGCCCTCAACCTAGTGGACCAGTGGAGTACACACCACGTTTCTAGGGGTACTCATACTGTCCTTCTGCTGTGCTTTTAATAGGTCATCATGGTGCTAGTTCATAGTTCTGAAGAGAATTTGATGTAATCTATTGAAGTTGGGACATTTTAGATGATGAGCAATGGTGAGGGACACCGTTCCAGACCATAGGTTCTTAATCTACATATACCCCATGGAATACATGCATATTTCTAGTGGGTAGTTTCACTGGGGGGCTTTTCATGTACTTCATTTGAGTATTGTGTCATTTGCTTATGAAATATATCTCTACATGATGGATAATGGGTGCTGGGTAAAGTTATATAGCCATACCACTGCTTGGGTAGTGGTAGACCCCATTGCGGTTCCTCTTTGACTTTGTCAAGAAACACTATACTTGAGTATGAGGCATGTCTTCCACAAAGCCTAGAGTCGTCTGTCAGGAGAAGCTATGCCAATGGCACAGTTATATTGTATAGTTAAAAAGACATATGTCCATATACATGGAACAGCATTTCACCATATTTTTTGTATGGGTCATTTATATAATTCCCCCCTTCACCATTGTGGTACAATTGTCGGGATTGAGAACTGATTAGGAAGTTGCTCTTGTTTGATCACTACCAATAAATGTGCTCAGATTTATTGATTTATTGGTATCACTGTTTCTCAATATTCTTTCCTATTGTATTTATACACTGTGGGGAGGAGCAGGCAATAAGATGCAAATACTGTGAGGGGGAAGGACTCTGGGCAACAGATTTATGAGGACTGGAGATCACATAGTCATCATTAGACTACATCCGGACATCAAGGTAATGATCTCTGTGTGAGAGGTAGTCTTTGAATATCTCATAGACGTCACTCATTGGTCTGTATAGTACTGAGGCTGTACTTGTGATGCTGAACTTTTCTTCATCTCTTACTTTTATAACTGTACAATTATTATCTGTAAGTTTTTAAAGTTTAAAACATAGGTGTTTAAGCTTTTAAACAGGCTGTTCCTAACACAGACATTTATGGAATATCCATAGGTAATCCTATAAATGTCTAACTGGTAAGGCTCTTCCCGTAGAGAGAGTTGGAAGAGAACGGCATTACGAGGACACTGTAAAAGACAATCACTAAAGCAGCTATTGCTAATAAAAACCTGATAACATAGCAATAAATGTTACCTAAATAGGAGCGACATATATCACACTAGCCGGCAGTTATATATAATGTACTGTCTCTTCTGCTGGGGGGAGGTGTTCTAATAATACATGGAAATATTATGTAATATAGTGCAGTATAATGTGCTAAGTCAGTGTATCTAAACTTATCATGTGTGATACTATCTGCTGAGCTTTGTATCTAAGCCTATCATATGTGATACCATCTGCTAAGCCTTGAATCTAATACTATCATATGTCATACTGTCTACTGAGCCATGTATCTAAACCTATTGTGTACGATACTGTGTACTGAACATGTATCTAAGCCTATCATATGTGATACTGTCTGCTAAGCCTTGAATCTAATACTATCTTATGCCATACTGTCTACTGAGCCATGTATCTAAACCTATTGTGTACGATACTGTGTACTGAACATGTATCTAAGCCTATCGTCTGTCTGCCGAGCCTTGTGGCTAATCCTAACATGTGTGATGCTTTCTGCTGAGCTGTGTATCTAATCTTATAATGTGCAATACTGTGTATTGAACCATGTATCTAAGACTATCATGTGTGATACATTCTACTGAGCTGCATATCTAAGCCTATTATGTGTGATACTGTCTATTGAGCCATGTACCTAATCCTATCATATAGTGTATCTAATCCTATCATATGTGATACTGCTTGTTAAGCCATGTATTTAATTATATCATGTTTTAATCGTGTCTGCTGAGCTGTGTATCTAAGCCTATTGTATGTGATACTGTCTGTACCTAATCCTATCATGTAAGAAGGATCAGCTGAGCCATGTACAGTATCTAAGCCTATCATGTGTGATACTGTTTGTTGAGCTGCGTATCTAAGCCTTTCATGTGAGAAGTGTCAGATGAGCCAAGTACTGTATCCAAGCCTATTTTGTGTGATACTTTCTGATGAGCCAATGTATCTAATAAGGGGTACAGACTACTAGGGCCATGTTGCTCCACGAAGGATGCAGAGCCTCTATGAGGAGAAGACGCAGGCCGTCAATGACTAGGATGAGCCATGAAATCTGCAGACACGTGCTGCAGGCAGATATGATTTCGCCAATTTATATACACTATTAAAGGGGTTGTACAGGAGTAGAAAAACATGACTGCTTTATTCCAAAAACAGCGCCACATCTGTCCGTGGGTTGAGTCTGGTATTGCAGCTCAGGCCCAATAAAGTGAATAGTGCTAGACTGCAATACCTCACACCACCCATGAGAGGTTGTGGAGATGTTTTTGGGAGGAAGCAGACATGGTTTACCCCTTTAACAGCCATAGAGTTCATTATTACAATCACTGGAATTAGGGACCTTAATGGTCATAACCTTTCAATTTTACGAACACTTTTAAATAGCCTTTATAGGATAAAATTGCAATGAGAAGAGCCATTACTTCTTGCTATACAGTAAAGAGTCTGTTGGGTTCTTCTGCCAGTAGATCCCGTTCTGGACCAGATCACTGACAAAGGCCAAATGATGGACTGTGGAAAGAAAACCCTGATTTTCCTTACTCTCTGCGCACTTGGTAAGAGAAGATTGAAATTGAAACTGATGATGAAAGTGATGTGAAGTATGAAGTAGTGTGAGATGCCTCCAAGATGTGCCTTCAGGACAAATACTTATTCCTTAGAGGAAAAGCTTTAGTTAGGTCACATTTTCAATAGTTCTGGAGACATCTCCTACCAAGAGAAAGTCCAAAATGTAGTTTACAGAGTTCTTTTCTTCTTTACACATCTCATATGTTCTTGTTATTTCTTCAGCAGTCGGAGCCCAAAATGTTCAAAAAATCACAAACAATCTAGAAATTTTGGTTTCTGTCCCTTCAACCCACATTGGAGACACAGAAATTACATCAGCAAGCTTCACTTCATCAGCCGGCCACCCATTCAAGTACACAGTGGTAGCCCAGAAGAATCAAACCCAATGCATCAACTACACCGATCCCCTCTGCACCTCCTTGATCAAGAAGCCAAAGGTTGATGTATCGGTGTCCTCAAGAGGAAGCAATGGGAACAGCTTAACCTATTCCAATTCCACTAATGGGTCACAGCAGCTCGTAATATATATTGACTCTAAAGTCACTCTCACCCCCGAGATACTGAATGATGGAAGTGACAGCATCACACTTATTCTAGATATTTTATATGATAGAGCCAACACAAGTCAAGGCTCATTCAGCTCAAGTAGAAGACCGACAACATTTAGTCTTAAGGCTGAGTTTTTTACTACTGCCATTGTCAAAGATAATGACGGCGAAGGAAACGGACAATCTACCCTGCGTGAGTTGACTTAGTAAAAACAATATATATATGACAGTATATGCATGTAATGAAGAGGGGAGAATAAATGATTATATGTGAAGTTCGCAAAATACTTTAAAGGCACCTGTCGGAAGTATCAACCTATTAAACCAGGCATATTGCCTGGTAGGGTTAATTCTGCTAATAAAAATGATACCTGTCTCGTGAAAATTGGTTGTTAGGTTCATCAGAAAATAAAAATGTTATTCTCTATGCAAGTAAGGGCTTTAGTGCACTGAATGGCGGGGCCTGGTCCCTCTGTGCACCTCAGCTCCTCAGTAATGGCCACACCCCCTCGGAGCACTGAAGCCCTAGCTTGCATTAAGAATAAAATTCTTCTTGGGAATGGCACAAGCAATTTTCACAAGACAGGTATCGTTTAATCAGCAGGATTAACGGTAACAGACAGTAGGCATGGTTTAATAGAGTAGATCCCGCTGGCAAATGCTCTTTAGGTGCTTTTGCAGGACAACATAAACTGACAGTCTATCTTTTGGAGTCCTGCTCCTGGCACCCCCCACTGATTGGCATATTGAAAGGGGCTGTGGTGCTCCAGGTGGTGCTGTGCCCCCTTCATGTTCTCCTACACTTGGTAGTATCTGATCCTGTTATTACAGCTCAGTCACATTCACTTGAATGAGGCTGAGCAGCGGAGACGTATAATGTTGGGTCTACACAGTGACTATGGCCACAACACACGCTGATTACCAAGAATCGCAGTGTAGCCACGGCCGGATTTAGAGTTCATGCTGCCCTAGACACTTTAGTATTGCCGCGCCCATTGACACAGATCCCATAGGTTATAGAAGATCTCCTGCATATAGTGTATATATAGTAAAATATTATATACGACTATACATGCTCTATATGCAGGATATCTACTATATATCCTGTATATATAGTAGATCTCCTTCATATAGAGCATATATAGTAGATATCCTGCATATAGGGAATATATATTAGATCTCCAGCATATAGTGTATATATAGTAGATCTCCTGCATATAGTGAATATATAGTAGATCTCCTTCATATAGAGCATATATAGTAGATATCCTGCATATAGGGAATATATAGTAGATCCCCTGCATATAGTGTATATATAGTAGATCTCCTGTATATAGTGTATATATAGTAGATAATCCTGCATATAGTGTATATATAAGTAGATCTCCTTCATCTAGAGCCAATATATAGTAGATATCCTGCATATAGGGAATATATAGTAGATATCCTTCATATAGTGTATATATAGTAGATCTCCTGCACATATACTACTATATATGCACTATATGTAAGGAGATATGCTACATATACCAGTATATATACCCTATACATACAGTAGTAGGTTCCTCCCTGCCATTAATTGACAGCAAAGGGATCCCTACCTGTGTCTAGAATCGGGATGCAGCGCTCACAGGGTTTAGACATCAGGCAGGCATTGGTAATGGTAACGACCACTTGAAAATTTAGTCAAGATTTCCAGGAGTAAGAAACAGAGGGACAGCAAAGCCTAGATTTAAAAGTACTCTTTAAGGTGGACACCCAGGGAACAATGGCAGAGACTACGGAGTGCAGCTCGGATTGTAAGGAGTATTATGTGATTTCTCCCCAGATTCTGGTCCATTGAGCGCTCTCATTCTCCTGGCTCTGCTTCCAGTGCTGCTTTTCAAGTGATCGACAAGAGACTGATGATCGAGGTAAGTTGTAAGAATGACACCGACAGTCACACATCTCCACCTCTTCTCCAGGACTGTGGAAGGTCATTGGGGGATCCCCATGTTCCTGGGAAGTCGGGGTCCAGATGTGAACAGTGTGTGCAGAACCCAGATAAACAGGAGCCGAACTAGATACGGTAGATAGATAGATATATAGATAGATAGATAGATAGATAGATAGATAGATAGGATATATAGGCTAAACTGTTGTAATGTTGTATTGACAAGTGAAATGTTCTGATCTACTCTATTTATATACCCAGTAGTGTTGTATGTATAAGTCAGGTTTAACACCTTGACTTAGCATCCTTAGGTTGCCAGGAGATAGACCTTGGGCCGCCCCTGCTTACGGAGAGGGTGCAAATCTATACCTCAGGCCGCCCCTACTTAATGCAAATCTATAACTCAGATCAAAAAGAGGGACATAGATAGATAGATAGATAGATAGATAGATAGATAGATAGATAGATCTCATATGTGAAGAACTTTAACCTTTTAATAACATTTTCTGACCAAGACGCTATTTCTATTTTATTTTAGGCATTTAAATGATGTTTCCTTCATTTTTATGACAATACTGTCTTGTCTCTTCTCGAATCACCTCGTCACTTCAAGCAAATCACATCCAAAGTAATAAAGATACAGATATGAGGAGGATCAAACAGCAATAAGTCACAGAAATATAGAAAACAGCAAAGTCTCGAAGATGAAAACTTACTTATCTTTTTTTTAAAAAAAAGCAACACTGCTTGCCCAGAGCGATATCTCCGGATTACAATACGTCCGCACTTCTCCTCCACAGACAGGACCACTTCTTCCTATAGAATAAAACGTCCACAGCAGGATTTCCACAGCTCGGGTTACAACCCCTGATGAAGCTGTAAAAGTTAAACCTGGTGGGAGGTGATCTCCTGGGCTCCTGGGATGCAATGAAAGCCGGGTATTAAATTCCAATATGGATCTTATCCAGTGTTCTTGTCCTGCTGTCCGCTGTCCCGGCTGTCTACTGGCCTCCATGGAGTGATGTGACTAATGGAGTCTAAAACGCTGAGAGGATCTGTGTCCAGCGGAAAAACCTACTGTAAAAGTTATGTTATATGAAGAAGTGGACCCTGTCTGTGGAGGCCCTAATATGAGACAAGGAGAAGGGTGGACATGTTTAAAAAAAAAAATAAATAAAAAAAAAACAAGCGACTCTTTTCAGCTCCAGAATGTTGTCTTTCTAATTTATTTTTGTTCAAGATTTTAATATTGATGGCCTATCCTGGAAATTAGTCATCAATATCCGGTGAGGGTCAGATTTCTGGCACCTCTGCTGATTGGCTTTTTGAAGAGGCCGCAGGACTCTGGTGAGCAACACAAACCTCCTCAATGCTTACCAATCACAGCGCCGTACATTGTATCCAAGTTGTGCAAATCTGTCTTATTTTGGCTACTATGCTAATCAGCTGCCCGCTGTTTCCATTCCGTTTGTGAGCTGAGTTGCTGTGAATTGTTGTGCAAATCGTGTCTTATTGTTGGACAGTGGCTGATCTACCTGTGCTGTAACGGCTCAGCTGCCCGCACGTATTGTGTCGGGAGCACTTACATTTGATTAGTGATATTTAACCTTATGTTTTATAATTATTGAACGTTTGTGATGCTTTGATAAGTTGTGATGAAGACCCCACTTAAGGGTTAGAACGCATAAGCTTTGTCTATGTGAGATGTTATCTGAAAAATAAGCTTGATCTTAACTGGAGACGCAGGAAGCCTTCGCTACGTTTTGTTGCTGTACTATAGCTCTGTCCTACACTTGTCCGTGCGTCTGGGATATAGACAGGTGAGGTGGATTGGTGTTGGTTACTGCCAGGAGTCAGGCCCCTGAGGATAGTCCATCATTATCAAAATCTCAGACAACCACGTTAGGGTATGACCACACGGTCAGGTTTCTGCAGGCAGTTCCGGAAGCCAAAATCAGGGGTGAATTTAAAATCAGACGAGAAGTCATGTCTGTCCTGTATACCTTCTCTCATTTTACGATCCACTCCTGATTTCGTTTTCCAAAACCGCATGCAGAAACCTGACTGTGTCGCCGCACCGTACTGACCTCTGCATACACAGTCAATCTAGGCTTCAAATTACCCATCTGACCAGAGGCGTAGCTAGAGGTTCAGCACAGGGGGGGCGAAACATACTTGAGTGGGCCCCCCACTTGGCTTCCCAAACGCACGTTTCCAACTTCACAGGCACATACTACTAGTTGTGGTTATAATATTGTATTAGAAAGATTACTATATAAACTGCTAGATCATCTATGCTGCTAAGTACAGTACAATAGACTTTCTACATACCCTACTCTAAATACTCTACCACATAATGCAGTGAAATATAGGAGTAATAGGAGTAAAAAACAAGAGGACTCCTATGTTAAAGGAAACCTGTCCACAGTTTTTACATCACTAAAACTAACAGTCCCGCCCCCATCAGACCTCAGATCATCAGAATGTGCCCCCATCAGACCTCAGATCAGTGTATTGTGCCCCACCAGACCTCAGATCAGCGTATTGTGCCCCATCAGACCTCAGATCAGCAGAATATGCCCCCATCAGACTCACATCAGCCTACTGTGCCCCCATCAGACCCTCAGATCAGCGTATTGTGCCCCATCAGACCTCACATCAGCCTACTGTGCCCCCATCAGACCTCACATCAGCGTATTGTGCCCCATCAGACCTCAGATCAGCGTATTGTACCCCATCAGACCTCAGATCAGCAGAATGTGCCCCCATTAGTCCTCACATCAGCCTACTGTGCCCCCATCAGACCTCAGATCAGCGTATTGTGCCCCCATCAGACCTCCGATCAACAAATGTGCCCCATCAGACCTCAGATCAGCGTATTGTGCCACATCAGACCTCAGATCAGCATATTGTGCCCCATCAGACCTCAGATCAGCAGAAATGTGCCCCCATCAACCTCAGATCAGCGTATTGTGCCCATCAGACTCAGATCACGTACTGTGCCCCATCAGACCTCAGATCAGCGTATTGTGCCCCCCATCAGACCTCACATCAGCGTATTGTGCCCCCATCAGACCTCAGATCAGCTTAATGTGCTCCCATCAGACCTCAGATCACGTATTGTGCCCCCATCAGACCTCATATCAGCCTACTGTGCCCCCATCAGACCTCATATCAGCCTACTGTGCCCCTATCAGACCTCAGATCAGCGTATTGTGCCCCATCAGACCTCAGATCAGCGTACTGTGCCCCCCATCAGACCTCAGATCAGCGTATTGTGCCCCC
>ONZH01024354.1:0-22332 GCA_900303285.1 Rhinella marina | reverse complement strand
ACACATGCTGCTCACAGGGTTCAGCAAATTCCTGGTCCACTCGCAAATTCCTTTTCCACAATGTCAAGGAGGACGAGGTTCTGTGGATGAGCAACAAGTCCTTCTGTACTGAAATCGCCGACAAAGTCTCCATCTAAGAACACACAGACCATTGTGGAGAGAGCGGCACAGCTCGCCATCAAAGTGAGGAACCCCAACGCCAGACTGCGCAGAGAAGATAACGAATAAATATCTCTGTGGTTATTTTTGCTAAATAAAAGATAAATAAACCCCCCAAAAAATTCATCTGTTCCTGTGCCTGATCCACCCAAGTTGAATCTGTCCCATCATGAGAAAGTCCCCCCAAGGAGTCCCCACTGTAACTTGCTTCCCATACAACTACCTCACCCCCCGACACCTGTGTCTCGCCATTGTCCACCACCTCCTCAGACAACACTGGTAAATCACCACTGTCAGCACACGGAAACAGCAAAAGGTCTTGCGAATTGGGGCAGAGAATGTTCTGGGCTAGCACATCAGAGAAGGGGTGACTATGGGGTTCCAGGGAGTACGTGACCACATGCAATCTCCATCTAAAAAGTCATGCCACATTTGATAAATCTCATAATTTACGACTGTACCGGTTGATGCTAAATTTTTATCTTGGGGTCCTGTGTCGTCATTCTAACTCCATCCAGCTGTTGTCACCACCACACACGCTATCCCAGGGGGCACTCCTCTGGCTCTTCCAGCGAAACCTCCTTCCCCCCAGCCTGCCCCCCCCCACCTACAGGCCCTTTCTCCAAACAATTTACGTCTTTGTCCTATCTTTCTCTCTCTCCAAACCATATTTCCGGATAGCTGCCATATACGGTTTTAAACTGAGTAGTATACATACCACAGTTGATCAATCTCATAATTTATGACTGTACCGGTTGATGCTAAATTTTTAAGTTGGGGTCCTGCGTCGTCATTCTAAATCCATCCGGCTGTTGTCACCATCACACACGCTAGCCCAGGGGGCACTCCTCTGGCTCTTCCAGCGAAACCCCCTTCCCCCCACCTACAGGCCCTCTCTCCATACTATTTACCTGGATAGGGGACGTATTAGATATTGTACTGATGTTTTTTGTTTTTCTTCTTTTAATTGCCTCCTGACCTGTGATAGGCAGAGCATGGACACGTCCCCTTAGCTGCAGTGGGAAAGACACTCCCCCCTGGCCAGAGCAAGCTCTTCTTCCGTTTTCCGTGGTCGAAAAATCCATGAAATATAAGGCCCCAAGATGGGGGACGTATACGGTATTAAACTGAGAAGAATCGATACCATACCGGTTGATGCAACAGTTTTTACAAATCCATTCTGGCTGTTGTCACCACCACACACGCTAGCCCAGGGGGCACTCCTCTGGCTCTTCCAGCGAAACCTCCTTCCCCCCCACCTACAGGCCCTCTCTCCAAACAATTTACCCAGCTAGGGGGACGTATTAGATATTGTACTGATTCTGAATTGCCTCCTGCGATAGACGGGAATCGAACCCAGATCAACTGCTTAGGAAGTAGCTATGCTCACCACTATACCACCAGCAGGCACAGCAACTGATAAGAACAGATACTAAACTTGATTTCAGCTGCAGTGCCAGCATGAGCAGTGGTGTCACCTGCAGGCGGTGATGGACCTTCGTTGCACCTAGTTGTGTGCTTCCCTAACATGTGATGGTTATTTGCCTCGTCTTTCTTGGTCTGGGTGAGCACAATTGCCATGAGGGTAACCACCAGGCTGTTGCCTGAGAATTTGGGGTAATGGTGGTATTAGGCAGCCTCAGAGGCATCCATGCATGCTGCCCCTGCTGTTTCCTGTCCATTTCCGTTGTGTTTCCATCATTTTCTGAGGTTTCCAGGTTTTCATCCAGCCTTCCCTAGGCAGAGCCTTGGTCCCCCGCAAAAATGCTCGAGTCTCCCATTGACTTCAATGGGGTTCGTTATTCGAAACGAGCACCCGAGCATCGGGAAAAGTTCGACTCGAATAACGAGCACCCGAGCATTTTAGTGCTCACTCATCTCTAATCACGGCATCTAGTTGCGTCTGAACCCGGAAGCGTTCGCTTCCGGGTGGTGTACAGACACCCTGTGTGGCCAATCGGGGTGTCTGTACACCATATGAAAACTGTAATCCTCGCTGGTGAGGATTACAGTTTTCAAAGTGCAATTCTTATTCTGGCCACTAGATGGCAGGCTAAGAAATGAGCAATTCTTGGATTTCTGAGTCTAGAAAATCCCTGATTGCTCATAAAGAAAAAAAAAAAGCCACAATATATCAGCCCATATTTGAGCTTTCAAATAGTAAAAAAAAATTTTTAAAAAAATGTTAAAAAATATATAAAAAATAAAAAAGATATAAAAGTTCAAATCACTCCCCTTTCCGTATAATTAAAAAATAAATACCTAAATAACAATAAATATAGACATCATGGGTATCACCGTGACTGAAACCACCCGTTCAGTCAAAATTCCAATACGGCGAATTGTGTGCCGAAAAAAAGGGTCCAAATGGCGATTTGCCGTATTTTGTCGCTTTTTTTTCTAAAAAAAATTAAATAAAAAGTGATCAAAAAGTCATACACACCCCAGAATGGTATCAATAAAAACTTCAGATAGTCCCGCAAAAACTGAGATAAATACCAAAAAATGAGATAAATACCAAAAAGTTACAGGGGTCAAGATATGACAAGGAAAAAAAAAAAAAAGGGCAACTTTCTAATTATTTTATCACTATGAAAACGCAGGAAAAACTATACATATTAGGTATTGCCGGATTCGTACTGACCAGTAGAATGAAAGTAATGGATCAGTTTTAATGCACATCGAACGCTGTAAATAAGAAACCCGTAGAACTGTAGCGGAATAGCGTTTTTTTTGCAATTTCACCCGATTTGGAATTTTTTTCCCGCTTCCCACTGCACCATATGCAATATTAAATGGTGGCGTTGGAAAGTACAACTTGTCCCGCAAAAAACAAGCCCTCATACAGCTATGTGAACAGAAAAATAAAAGAGTTATGGCTATTTGAAGGCAGGGAGCGCAAAACGAAAATGCATAACCGAAAAAACCTCCGGGAGTGAAAGGGTTAAAAACCTTGCGTGCGCTCTCCATGCACCAGCTCCCCCTAGTGAGGATCATGGGAGTTGGATGGTGCAACTGAATGATTCGAGGCTGCCGCACATAGGATCGGCATTAGCATTGGAGTCTATAAAAGAAACAATCTAATGTTTGCTTGTTCAAGGGTACTATTAAAAAGTGCAGAAAAAGAAATAAGTTTTAAAAATATTTAAAACATATAAAAATTTAAATCACCCCCTTTCCCCAAAATGAAAATAAATTCAAATAAAAATACGTAAACAACTAAAAAATAAACATAATAGGTACCACTGCTTGTGAAAACGCCCGTACTATCTGTGGTATCATCGTACCGACCTGGAGTATGAAAGTAACTGGTCTGTCTTACCACATAGTGAACACCGTACAAACAAAAAACATAAAATTGTGGTGGAATTGTGTTTTTTAATAATTCAAACCCATTTTTTCCCACTTCCCACTATGTTGTATGCAACAGTAAATGATGTAATTAGAAAGTGAAAGTACAACTTCCCTGCAAAAAACAAGCCTTAATACAGTATGTAAAAGGAAAACTAAAAAAGTTATGGTCTTGGGAATGCAGGGAGTAAAAAACGAAAAGGAAAATGAAAAAAACTGAAGTGGTTAACAGGAATCTGTCATCTCTGACAAGCCCTGTTAAGTACAAAAATACATGTGAAGAACACTTGCCACTGACTCTGGATTAGTAATTTGTATGTCAATATACACCCATAGTCCCCTGCTGTGCACCTGCAAACCATCCATGGAAGGCATTGAGAGTGTATGCCGGTATACTTCAGTGTATGCGTACATAATAGAGAGGACTCAAGGAGAAGTCCCCTTTATGCATTCCACAGCCAAATTTTTTTTGGCACACAGTAGGGGAATTGGGGTTAGTATCTATACACATATTAGGCTACATTCACACAACAGTTGTTTTTGCAGCCTCAGATCTGCATATTTTGCGGCTCAGATTTGGACCCATTCATTTCTATGGGTCTGCAAAAGATGCGGACAGCACATGGTGCTCCGTACTGCGGCCCTGCAGAAAAAATAGAACATGTCATATTCTTATCCGCAATTGCAGACAAGAATAGGCATTTCTATGATAGCCGCGGCATGTGCGGTCCACAAATTGCAGAACGCACATGGGCTGGTATCAGTGTTTTGCGGATCCGCAAAACACAACTGTCGTGTGAATGTAGCCTTACTGATCTCAAGTCAAGAGCAGGAGTTCTTTACATTTATTGCTATAGGTTCCCTTTAAGACATACTTTAGCATAGTAAAGCATCATGTGCATACATGCAATGAAATATGGCTCAAAATATTGTACCTCACTACCCTCGTCAATCTGAGATTACTAGCTAAAGTGGAAAAACTGCACTTCAAGTAGTACTGCCAGGTCAGGGTGCGAGAAGTTCATTACGTCCTCCTCTAGACTCCTTTACTGATTCATTGATTTGGCAATGTTAAAGCCAGTTTTATTGGCAATTATCGTATTTTAATACCATTAGCTGTTTAGTTGGCTCCCACATTGTAACAAAATCTATACAAATTTACAACACACTGGCAGGAAAGATGATAAATTTTGATTATGGCTGGGAAAAGGAAGTATCGAGAACTCTGAAATGATGTGATAAATCCTCAGATGTTTTTAGTTTGTGAAATTGTGAAGTAGGCAGCCTTGTGTATTCACACTGTTACATGCCTGGCACATATTAAAAGTTTTGACTGTGTAAGAATACTAACTTAGTTTACGCAATGTTTATACAATACGTGTTAATATACATTTCCCAGGCACAAGCTCAGACAACGGACATCTATCTAAACTTGCTATTATTAAAAACTTCCCGTCTTACTCAGAATAGATTTAGGGTATAGTTATAAGGTCAGGTTTCCTGATACAGTTTTGAAAGCCAAAAACAGGAGCAAAGTTAAAAAAGAAGAAAAGTCATATCTGTCCTTTATAGTTTCCATCTCTTCTTATGATCCACTCCTGATTTTTGGCTTCAGAAACTGCATCAGGAAATCTGACATTAACCTTAAATCATGCTTTAAATTATTTACAATACATTTTATCTTATAATGTATACCTTATTGTATACCTTATTAACTAACAATCAATCTCCACCTTTCAACACCATGTTCTTCTAATGTCTAATTTATTTGTGCTGACTCCATTCAAAAATTTGGGGAGAATTACAAGGAGTGGACTGCGGCTGGAGTCAGAGCTTGAAGAGCCACCCAGTGGCGCACCTTTAATGAGGCCAGGTGAGCCAGTGCTATTTAGAGGAAAGTGGTGGGCAGCGATCTGAAAGAGTACAGTGACAGAGCAGTACTCTATGCTCTAGTGAAATACCTGCCTTGTACTCAAGATGTGCCGCACACAGGCACTGCTCTGCTGACTGATTCTGACTGATTATATCCTGACAGATAGCCATCCCACATTACTATATATGCCCACAGCCATTACTCTTGTCCAATTCACAACAAACACACTGATATGAGCTCGCTGTGTCAGTCACTCCCTCTAGCTCGAGACATGCTGAGTGGCACACTGCTCTATTAAGGAGCAGAGCAGCACTACTGAGCTCGCTCTCCTCTGCCTCTCTGTTGCCAGTGTCTATTTGGTCCTGTAAGCATCAGGTGAAATATGAGTGGATGGGCTGCTACAGGTGCTGGGGTAAGTGGTAGCATGAGGAATCCTGTGTCACTGCATCATGCTCAGTGTGGGGACCAACATGAGGGGGAGGGGAAGCAGCAGACCGTGACACTGAGCAGTTCTGTCTGGGCTGCCTTCCTACTTCATCTGCCAGAAGAAGAGATAAATGGAAATATCTGTATAAATATTTATATACATATGTGTCTGTGTGTGTATATTTGTATATGTGTATGTATGTAAATATATATATTTATATATATTTACAGTAAATATGCCTAGCGTCTGTACATGTGTAGATATGTATATATGTAGATATTTACATATATAATGTGTATATATTATGTATACATATATACACATACTGTATATACAGATATATATATATATATATATATATATACATACTGCTGTATACGCTACAGGCTAATATGTACTGCTGTATACTACTATATGCCATTATATAATTCATTTTTTTTCCCATTTAAATTTTATTAAAGTTTTTCTTTTTCAATACAAAGCAGGTGTTGAAAACATAGCAAAGGTATCGCAGATACAACAGCGTATCAACGCAATCAACTTGCCATAAAATACAGAATGTTTAACCAAACATTGTGGAGTTAACGAAAAAAGAAGTAAAATAAAATAAAATTAGACAATACAATAAAAATATGAACAATACAAAATGTCTCTCTGTGTTCTTTAAACAACCAGATGTTCTCGGGTGTCCCATGGGTGCCAACATTTATTAAACTTATCCACTGTGTTTCGCTGTAGAGCGACAGAGTATTCTAAAGACCTAATCTCCCTCAAACATCACGGATCGTAGGGGGAGAAGGCCTTTTCCAAAATAAGGCAAGTAGACACTTAGCAGCAGTAAGAATATGGAGGAGCAGCCTGGCATCCTGTCCCCGCAATGTGGGCGGAACAACATTTAGTAGAAAAAAGGACGGATCTTGGGGAAGGGAAACCTCCAAGAGCACCTGTATAAGATGTCTAACCTGCGACCAAAATGGGGACAGAGTGGGGCAAGACCAAAATATGTGGAACAGCGGAGCCTGGTTGTGGGAGCATCTCCAACAGAGATCCGGCACCTCCGGATTCATTGCAAGGAGAAAAGCCGGGGTGTGGTACCAAAACATTAAAATCTTCAGTTGATTTTCTTTATACCCCACAGAGGAAGAGCTAAGATGAGCTCTTCTCCATATGGTTCTCCAGATCTCTGGGGAGATCTCTCTTTGTAACCAGTCCTCCCATTTCAACATGTAGGGGTGTTTAAATCCCGCTGGATACTCGAAGGACATCAATATCTGATAAATATCAGAAATCAAGCCCTTGGAGGAAAGACTCTGCCTGCAGAGACGTTCAAACGGGGAGAGGGTGGGGATCTTCTGGGACCCCAACACTCCCTTACAGTAGTGGAGTATCCTCTGATATTGAAACCGTAAATCCCTAGGTATCAGGAATTTAGTCTGCAAATCCTCAAAAGATAGAACAGCATCCGAGAACTTGTCCTTCAGATCAAGAAGGCGATATAAATCTGCTCCTGACCAAGGTCTCACCATGGCAGCATCGGAGCTGCCAGGTAGTAGTGGAGTGTAGAGGAATAGTGTAAGGGGGGATCGAAGTGTAGCCAAATTATACTTAACTCGTGCTCCCAGCCATACGTCTCTAGTGAACCTCATAGGTCCAAGGAGACTAGAAGGAGGAATGTCAGTGAGCGGGCCCCAAATCAAGGTCCCCAAATGAGTAGGTGCCATCGACAGTCTCTCAATTTCAGTCCACCGACTGTAAGAGTGGAAAGTCGACCAAGATGGAATCTGTCGCAGGTGGGCGGCTAGATAATAGATTTGAAAGAGCTAAGCCTCCACTCATGACAGGGGCCATCAATATCTTAGATGAGATCCGATGTCTTTTATAATTCCAGACAAATCGGAAGAAGCTTGTCTGGATGGAATGGAGGACTGAAGCCGGCACCCTCACCGGGAGATTCTCGGACAGCTATAGGAATTTTGGGAGGATTGACATCTAAACAGCTGCGATTCTGCCTAGAAGCGAAAGTGGTAACGATTTCCACTTTGCTAACAGGGAGTGACCTTCAGCTATTAATGGGGGTAAATTGACCTTAAACAGGGTAGAATAGTGTGAAGTAAGGGAGATTACCAGGTATTTTATTGAATGAGTACGCCATGTATAGTGAAATCGTCCCTTCAGCAAAAGAAGTCTGTCTGGCTTAATATTAATAGGCAAGGCCTCTGATTTTGAGGTATTCAGTTTATAGCCGGAGACCCCACTATACCTATCCAACACCGCATGAAGATTAGGGAGAGAAATAAAGGGGTTTGTCAAGGTAAGTAACATATCATCAGCAAAGAGAGAAATGGAGAAGGATTTATCCCTAACCATAAAACCTTGGATATCCGGGGTATTCCGTATGAGTGCTGCAAGGGGCTCTATACTAAGCACATAGAGGAGAGGAGATAAAGGGTATCCCTGCCGAGTGCCATTGTATATTGGAGCGAAGAGGAGTGGGCGTGGGGTAATCTAACTACCGCGGAAGGAGAGGAGTAGAGACCTCGCAGGGCGGTCATAAAAGGCCCCTGGAAGCCAAAATGATGCAAGGTTCGAAACATGAAATCACAGTTTAACCGATCAAATGCTTTCTCAGCATCAAGACTAAGCAATAAGGCCTCCACTCCTCCCCTATTCGCTACCTCCACCAGGTCAACAGCTCGTCTTGTGTTATCTCCTGCCTGACGGAATTTGACAAATCCTACCTGGTCCTTGTGTATTAAGTGATGTAGCCAGGTATTGAGTCTATTTGCCAATAATTTGGTGAAAATCTTCAGGTCAGAGTTCAAAAGGCTGATGGGTCTATAACTCGCGCATTCTAAAGGATTCTTCCCAGGTTTAGGGATAACTGTAATGTAAGAGCTGAGCATGGTTTCAAGGATCCGCTCACCTTGCAAAAACCCATTGAACATGCCCACCAAATGGGGAACCAGTACGTCCCCAAAAGTCTTAAAATAAGCATAGGGAAGTCCGTCCGGACCAGGAGCTTTTCCTGTGGGCAACTCAGAGATAGTATCTCTGATTTCTTCAGCAGTGATAGGTTGGTTCAAATGGGCCAATGCAGTCGGGGAAAGGGAAGGAAGATGACAATCCGAGAGAAACCCATCCAGAGGCGCATTACGAGCCATCTCGTCCTTGGGTAATGGGGAAGGTAAGGAATATAAGGTTGAATAATATTTATGAAACAAGTCCGCAATAGAGGTTGGATGATATTGCAAAGTGCCCTGTCAGTCCTTGATTGCGTGGGGTGTAGAGGAAGCTACCCTATCTTTAAGTTGACGGGCAAGCAAGGTATGGGGCCTATTCCCATATGAAAAATAACGTTGCCTAGTGTACCAGATCATCTGCTCAGCTATCCTTCTTCAGCCGGGACGAGAGGGAAATACATATGCCTCGTATGACCGCCTTGTGTGCTTTCCACAGGATGCTGCGAGAAGAAACACTGGCTCCATTCTCAGCGAAATACCGGGACAGAGAGGAGTGCAGCTCATCCCAAGTAAGTGGGTTAGTCAGCTGAGTGTCATTTAGTCTCCAGTGGGGGTGTCTCAACGGTACAGAAGAGAGGAGGAGTACTAAGTGGATGGGGGCATGGTCAGACCAGGTTATCGGACCAAATGAGGCAGACTGCAAGGACCTAAAGGCTATAATATTGCCTAGGAAGTAGTCTATTCTCGAGTGTGTAAGGTGGGGGACCGAGTAGAAGGTGAATTGGCGAGAAGTCGGATTTTCTACTCTCCATAAGTCATAGAAGGAGTGCATGCGTACCAACCTTCTAAATCCCCTAGAGAGGCATTGACATTGGGAGTTAGGAGCTGTCGGGGGTGTCGTCAGTCTGTCAACATTTTCGGAGAGAGGGACATTAAAATCGCCCCCAATTAATTGGATCATCCCTCGGACAGACGCCAAGGTATAAAAGAGAGAGGACAAAAAGGCAATCTGGCCAGAATTAGAAGCATATAGGGTACATAACTGAAGTTGCCATCCATACAAAGCCCCCTGCAGCACCAGGTACCTCCCCAAGGGATCAGCATGAACAGTATCAACCTGGAGGAGGCAGGAATGCGATATAAGAATGGCGACCCCCGCAGACTTAGACATAGAAGACGCCATATACACCCGCGGAAACCAATGCTTAGCGAAATTAAATGATCCCTCGCCAGTGAGATGAGTCTCCTGTACTAGTATAATATCTGCACCTGATCTACGGAATTCCCTCAGTGCTATACGTCTTTTGAAGTTAGAATTGAGGACTTTAACATTCAGTGACATAATCTTAGCCATCTAGAGGGAGTGTAAGTCACCGCTAATGTTGCCACCCAAAGGAGAAGGAGGCACAGAGAACTCTGTAATAGGTGCCAGACCGTCCCCCCACCCCCAAACCACCCCAATGGGTATAGGGTTACTAGCATGGGCTCCATGGAACACTGAGATGGTAAAATACATTGAAGCACAGAGAAATGAAACATATCAACATCACAACAATATGGATATAACCGTAATGACATAAAGGGGTACAGTGAAATGCCAGCCTTCATGTCTATGGAGTTCAAGTAGATAAAAATCGAATTCTATAAGTGTAAACAAAGCAGCCAATGAACCGTAGCTGAGTCTATGAGAAAAAAAACTCCCACAGGGGGATGTGGAGGAGATATTACTACCGAGGTGAAGGGACATAGAAGCCCCACCCCAAAACTCCATATAAATGAAGGAGAATAATACAATCACCCAAAACAGGACTGAGCAACAGTTGAGAAGAAAGGCAGAGAAATAGATGAAAGAATGAGAGGGATGGAGAGGGGAAGTATCAAGTCAAAAAACCAGGAGAAGAGTGACAGAGCATCGACTAGATCATATAGTTACAAAGTCCGGTAAGCGAGGGAGTCCCCTCCCTCGGATCCATTGGAGACGGGCGATTCCGCTTCTTTCAAGGTCCCACAGTAGTCCAGGTGGCTGGAATCGGAGGTAAAGTGGAGGGAATGTCCCAGGAGGGCAGTTGCGGCAGGGTGATATCCAGTCGGGCACAAAACTCAGCAAGATCCTCCGGAGTTTTAAGCGTAACTGTAGATCCATTCTTGCGTGCTGAGAGACTGAATGGAAATCCCCAGCGGTAAGGAATCTAGTTTTTATGCAGTAAATCCAGGAGTGGTCGCAGAGCTCTGCGTTTTTGCAGCGTAATCCAGGAAAGATCCTGGAAAAAAGACACCTTAGCACTGCTATAATCAATTTGTTGGCGGGTCCTGGCTCTTGACATAATTTCTTCTTTGAGGCCAAAGTCATTGACATAACAAATAATGTCCCGAGGGGGTCCCTGCAGTGACTTTGGTCTGAGGGCACGGTGTGCTCGGTCCATCAAGATGGGGTGCTGCTGTGGGTGCTCGAGAATGATATTAAAGATAGAATGAAGGACGGAGTGGACGTCTTCTCCCTGAGCCTCCAGGACCCCATGGACTCTGATATTGTGGCGTCTGCCACGATTGTCCAAATCTTCAACGTGATTTTGCAAATCGCAGATTTGGTGGAAATGAGAGGCCGTCTGTTTCTGGAGAGAACGGACCACTGTGTGAGAGGCATTATTATCTTCCTCAAGCTGATGAACACGTTGGCCTACATTCTGAACATCGCGGCGAATCGTGGATATTTCTTCTTTAAAGGCATCTGTAACTTCAGTAAGCAAGGCTTTGAAGTCTTGTTTAGTAGGAAGTTGTTGGATACAGGACCACCAGTCAGAAGGGCGCTCGGCAGGCTTACTGTAGTCCCCAGAATCTGAAGAGGAGGACGACCCGCGTCTAGAGGGTGTACGTGATTGCAGTAATTGAGGCACACCAGATGCAGATGAGGTAGTATTATCTTCCATGTTGAGGTCTCGGGGGCCCGGGGAGGGGGGCCCGATCCAGGTGCGTCTTGGGGGAGGGGAGGGAGACGCTTGTTGGAAGAAGTAGGCAGGCAGACATCTTGGTTTCTTTGGGTCCCTGACCCAGTGATTGCTGAAGAGTAGGTAACCCCTCTATGGTTAGGTGTCTGGGGTAATGAGGAAGGCCTAGGTGGCAATGGAGGAGAGCAGCCCTGCGCAGGAGTTAAAACTGGGAAAGCCTCTCCCTTCCAAGTCCCTGGGTCATGGGCGCCATGTGGGCGACCCCCAGCAGCAGATTCCCCCCCCCCACTGCTCTGTACTCACACGTGGGACAAGCCATTCTTGTCCCAGATGACCGGAGGAGGGAGATTTTCCTGAAGGAGAGCCCTCCAGGGCAGAAGACTGTAGTTTATGCGCTCTGGTCAGCAGCTGCTGTGGCGTGGGGAAAGAGGGGGAGGAGCGTCTTCCTGCTCCTGTGCAGCGCGCGGGTCCGCCATGACAGTGGGAGACAGTGGAGTCCTCAGGAGGAAAGCGTCCATCGTTTGTGGCTGGGGTGATCCCAGGGAGTCAGGTGAGGGTTTGGGGGCCCTCACAGTCTTCTTCTTGCCCATAACAGCGGTGGGTGACAGCTATTGTAGCAGAGTGGAGCCTGGGGTGGACGGAGCGCTACACTCACACGTCTGCTCTCCTCGGCATCCGGCCACGCCCCCCGCCATTATATAATTCTATACCCTATTATATGCTGTGTATTGCAATACACATTATTCTGGATCAAAATATATCTATCTTAAAGGGGTTGTCCAAGTTATTATTTTGTCCTTTGTATGTTTCTAACTAATCAAATACAACAGCTTTTCCATACACTTTCTGCTTCTTAACTTGCTGGTTTCTCAGATTTCACTCAGGGTCACATGACCCATGATGTCAGCTTTCCTGCTAATCTTATATTCGTGCACAAACAGACAACAGTCTGTACACGAGACGTCACTGTGCTGGCCACACTCCCCTGCTCTGCCGCTCTTGCTCTCTGCTCTCTCCCTGGATTCTTTCAGATAAAACATTAACCCCTTTAGCCAGAACACACTCAGGGCTCAAGACTTTACAAAAGTAACTACAGGCAATGAAGACACACAGGATCTGCCCTCCTCATCCTGCAGACACAAAGTTGGCACTGGAGGAGTTCTGTAGAGTATTGCACAAGAAAGGTAGGGGGACGTTCCTGTGTGTATCTGCAGTGTCATTGTACAGCTGGGACTTGTAGTCCTACACATACAACATGCTGCTGAGTATTCCAGCAGACATGTCACTCAGGGCAGCACTTGTATTCACTCCCTTTGCAGAGTAGGGGGGGAGGGGAAGAGCTTGTTATTGCTGCAGGTAAACAAAGGCCAGAAGAGAACCAGGGAAATGAGGAAATATATATATATATATATATATATATATATATATATATATATATTTGCCTAAAACTTGTTTAACTTAGTTATATATAGCTGCCCAGCAGATTTACAGTACTATATAATTTTTTTTCATAACTCGGACAACCCCTTTAATATATCTGCCCCAATATCATTACAGCACATTCTGAAAGTCTTTGGAGTTCAGACCCTTTCACTTTTTTCACATTTGGTTATTTTAAGACCTTGTGTTAAAATAAAAATAAATACAAAAAATGTTCCCCATCATACTACACTTAACACCCATAATGAGAGTGTTTGCTAATTTATTTAAAAGAAAAAGCTGAAATATTCCATTGAAATAAGTATTCAAACTCTTTATTCAATACTTAGTTAAAGCACCTTTAACAGCAGTTACAGCCTTTAGTCTTCTTGAGTGTGATGCCACAAGGATTGAACACATGGATTTGGGGATTTTCTGCCATTCTTCTCTGTAGATCTTCTCAAGCTTTGTCAGGTTGGATGGGGACTGTTCATATACACATATTTTCAGGTCTCCCCAGAGATGTTTGATTGCATTCAAGTCAGGGATCTGCTTGGGCAACTTAAGGACATTCCCAGAGTCCCCAAGCCACTCCTGTGAGTCCTTAGTGTCATTGACTTGTTGGAAGGTAAACCTTCAGACCAGGTCCAGAGCACACTGGATCAGGTTTTCATTAAGAATATATCTGTTCCTTGCTCCATTCAGCTCTCACTTAACTCTGGACAGCCTCCCAGTCCCAGCTGCTGAAAAAACACCCCTACAGCATGATGCTGCCGCCAACAAGCTTCATTTTAGGGATGGTATTGGGCAGTGCCTGGTTTCCTCCAAACATGACACTTAGAATTGAGGTCAACAAGTTCAATTTTGGTTTCATCAGACCAGAGAATCTTGCTTCTCACAGTCTGAGAATCCTTTAGATGCTTATTATGGCTTAGTTTTGGTCTGATGCATTATCAGTTGTGAGACCTTATATAGATAGGGTTGTATTTTTCCACATTTTGATTCAATCAACTGAATTTACCAGAGGTGGACTTCATTCAAGAAACATTTCAAACATGATCAAGAGAAATCGGAGGCACTCAGAGCTAAATTTCAAGTGTCATAGCAAAGGGTCTGAATGTCCATGCAAAATTTTAGTTTTTGTTACCTGGAAATGTAGTGGCACATGCACAGTCACTCCTCCAGAAGTGGAAACAGATCCTCTGGTCTTGCTTCGCTACTCAGAGCAGCAGAGTAGGCGCACAACTGTCAAGGCCGGGCTAGTTGTCCTGTCATTCAAGTGGTAGGGGAAGATTCTTCAGCAGCGGGGACAGCCTCTTACAAGTTAAGAACTCTTGTTGATGAGATGAATTGATGCACTCATCACTACTTGGAAATAATATACAGTATGATGAGAACATGTATGCGCGTTTGACACAGTTATTACTACATAGCTCTGCAATTTCAATTTTCCAGGATCATTTCATATGATTAGTATTATTTTCTTCTTACCTATCCAATCAAGGACAATCAAAAGTCATGTAATTGAAATGGAAAGTCAAGATAAATGGTCCTTGCATGCAAATTAAAAACTAGTTCAGCTTGTAATCAGCTTTTCTTTTACATTACAGAGGAAATCTACTGAAAGTGGAGCTTTCACTGCTATACATAGTGTTTGTACGTCCTTCCCAGGTAGGATAAAAGAATCTGTAATAGTGTTTTTTATATCCTGAACAACATGTGGCTTGACAGGATTTCTAGGGAGCAAAAACATGGATAAAGTGTATGTATCAGACTGCAGAGATCTGTGTAATCTTTACTGTCAGTTTAGATTAGAGGCTAGAAGGTCTGCTGATAGCTTAGGTGTGTTTTCGAAGGCTGTCAGGGGAGCAAAGCTCAGCATTAGGCTTGAGTATGAGTTTGAAGACTGTTGGGGGTAAAAGCTCTGCTGTCAGCTAAGATATCTGGAGAGCTAAAGAATTAAAATCAACATGCATGATAACAAAGTGATATCCAATTACTCTATGATGTCTAAGTGTACTGTGCCATAGTGCACATCAATGTACAATATACTGTAGGTCTAGTATCAACAGAGAAACTAAGGAAGAATCTAAGGAAATAAGTAGTAAGACCACAAATTTAGAAAATATCAATATCCTGAAGATTATATTATATAAAGTATACCTGAAGTGAATCAAGTAAAGTCGCCAGTTGAGCAAATAGCAAACATGGATGTCATACACACCAGCACATTTATTTCTTTTTATAGGATTTGTTAACTAACTTAAAAAGTTTAATATCATTCTGAGGAGTTCTATTATTCTCCCTGTTTTATCCTTACATTATGTTTGTCGGCCATACATATGCATTAATTTTTATCTAATGTTATGGCATAGCATCATTTTAGTGACATGTCGGTAGGAAAAAAGCACTAGGGAGGAAGAAGGGGTCTCACATGGCCCTGAGAGGAAGTGTGTGGGGGGGGGGGAGCTTGCCCTGATTGGCTCCCAGGCTGACAGACAGCTTGGATAAGCCAATCATTGTTGCAGCAGGCAGGTAGGTGCCCTAGCAGAACAAGCAGAAACTAAATGAGAGGGTTAATAACCCCAAAAATATTCCCTGTACTGGGTCACCCTTATTGAGATAAAACATAATTTTACTGTTTATGCTAAGAGAAGATACAAGTGTGAGCCATTAAAACTAAAGTACTGCTATCACTATATGGTGTGCAGATCACGTCTATCATCTGATAGGATATTGTTGGAGTGAGGTGTTGGCTCAAAGTGCACATGAAATCCACCAGTATTTTGGGGTGAATCTATAGATATCTAGATTACTCAATAGGTCCCAGATGGTCTCAGTGTAGTTTAGCTGAAGACTACTTTTTGGATTCTTCCAAAGTAGTAGAGGAGTACTCGATTTAGTCAGCAGTCATACAAAGGTGTGGAGAAAGACCTCTTCCACTTTTGAGGTCTCCCTTTATTCTTTTCTTACACCCCTAAGCGGGGGAAGGAGAAAGGGGGAGAAGGTACGTTCAGATCACACATACACTCCTATCAGAGCCTAGGTGTGGAGAGAGACCTCTTCCACTGCTGGTGTCTCCTCTTGCTCTTTTTTTTTTACACACCTAAGCGGGGGAAGGACAACAAAAGTTGTCCCCCCCACACACACACACATTTCTAGTAGTAGTGGCCCCAGTAGTGGAGTAGTCAGCGTTTGTACTCCCCTGAGGAGGAGATGAGGGAGGTGGTAGTAGTAGTGGCCCCCATGGCTGCCCTATTGGAGGAAGTGACAGTGGCAGTCAGGGAAGAGCAGGGGAGGGGGCCAAAGAACCCGCCATTATATCCCATAGTCTGATAGAAGCAAAAGGGAGGGCAAGGACTCAGATGACGATTGTGTGCTGGACATGACCTGGAAGATGGATAAGGGAGTTGAGATGGAGGCAACATCACATGAGCAGCACCCAAGTGATAAAGTCTAATGGACCAAGTTGTCCTCCACCAGTGTCCAAACCATCACTTTTGTCAAAATGAACCAAGCCTAGATTCAGTAGGATTTCCACACTCCTCCGGCTGAATCCGATGTATAGACCTCGCCCACCTTCCTTGCTGGCAGTGCCCCATCTTCCCATTGTTTCTGTCGGTCTGCCTATTATCACGTTTTGTACAGCTGCTGCTGCGGCCTGCTACTAATGCTTCTCAATCATCAGTTTACTTGTATTCAGTTTCCATACAAAATTTTAAAATTCTGTATGTCATTGCTTACAGATCAAAATAAATAAATAAATAAATAAATTTGGGGTGCGGGTGGTTACATTTCTTTAAGGCGCAGCATAAATGTACATGATTACTGCATCAATACTGCCATTTTCTCACAGCCCAGGCAGTGCTGGGGCCTGCATCATGCCACTAATGCCTGAGGGTCAGTTTCTGTGTACTCACTTTCCACATGGTTGAAATTTGTACATTTTTGTTGGGTGGAGTTTAAATTTCTTTAAGGCACAGTGTAAATGCATGTGATAACTTCATCAGTATCAGTATTTTTTCATGGTCCAGGCAAAGCTGCAGCCTGCAATGCATCATGCCTCTGCCACTAATGCCTGAGGGTCAGTTCCGTGTTCTCACTTTCCACATGTTTGAAATTAATATATATATATATATTTTTTAGGGGGGGTTAAATTTCATTAAAGGGGTATTCCCATCTCACAAAATGTAGTTTGTATAGTTAGAAATAGCCATACCAATATTATTACTAATAGAATGTATTTATATAAAATGTACTGTTTAGAAGATTTGTTTATTTGTATATCTATTGTCCCACACACGAGTCAGGCCATTGCCCCTGGTTACGGCCACCGTGGTCATCAGGGGCGTAGCTAAAGGCTCATGGGCCCTGGTGCAAGAGTTCAGCTTGGGCCCCCCCCCCCCCGGCTACGTTCACACGACAGTTGTTTTTGCAGCCTCCGATCTGCATATTTTGCGGCTCAGATGCGGACCCATTCACTTCAATGAGCACTGTGTGCTGTCCGCATCTGTATGTCCATTCCTATTTATGTCCGTTTTGCGGACAAGGATAGGCATTGTTACAGTGGATCTGCAACAAAAAAAAACAAACGGATGCCATACGGAACATCATCCTTTTTTTGTGGATCTGCAATTTGCAGACTGCAAAACACAACGTTCGTGTGAATGTAGCCTAATCCAGCGCCCCATACCTCTTACATCCAGTATAATACAGCGCCCCATACCTCGTACATCCAGTGTCGTCTCCTCTAATATACATCTTCTCTTTCCTCATCTTCTCCTTTCAGACCAGACGCCATTTTTCAGCCATTTCTCATCTCTGCAGTTTGACAGAAAAAAATCTTAGTTTACTACTAAGTTTACTAGTTTACTACCCCCCAATAATGTGCCAGAAGTGCCCCCAAAATTTCACCCCAATAATGTGCCAGTAGTCCCCACCCATAGATGCCCCCCAAATTATGTGCCAGTAAGAAACACGCCAATAATGCACCATAAGTTCCCCCCATTGATTCCACCCCAAAACATGTGCCAGTAAAGTGTCCCACCCCCATAGATGCCCCCCAAATTATTTTCCAGTAAGAAATGCCCCCCAAATTATGTGCCAGTAGGAAATGCCCCCAGTGCCTCCATGTGCCAGTAAGAAATGCCCCCAGTGCCAGTAAGAATGCCCCCCAGTGCCAGTAAAAATTCCCCCCAGTGCCCGATGTGCCATTAAGAAATGCCCCCAGTGCTCCCGTGCCATTAAAGAAATGCCCCCAAGTGCCCCCATGTGCCAGTAAAATGCCCAGTGCCCCATGTGCCAGTAAGAAATGCCCCCAGTGCCAGTAAAAATGCCCCCAGTGCCCCCATGTGCCAGTAAAAATGCATCCAGTGCCCCCATGTGCCAGTAAAAATACCCCCAGTGCCCCCATGTCCCAGTAAAAATGCCCCCAGTGCCCCCATATGCCAGTAAAAATGCCCCCAGTGCCCCATGTGCCAGTAAAAATGCCCCCAGTGCCCCCATGTGCCAGTGAAAATGCCCCCAGTGCCCCATGTGCCAGTGAAAATGCCCCCAGTGCCCCCATGTGCCAGTTAAAATGCCCCAGTGCCCCCATGTGCCAGTAAAAATACCCCCAGTGCCCCCATGTCCCAGTAAAAAATGCCCCCAGTGCCCCATGTGCCAGTAAAAATGCCCCCAGTGCCCCCATGTGCCAGTAAAAATGACCCCAGTGCCCCCATGTGCCAGTAAAAATGCCCCCAGTGCCCCCATGTGCAGTGAAAATGCCCCATGTTGCCAGTGAAAATGACCTCAGTGCCCCCATGTGCCAGTAAAAATGCCCCCAGTGCCCCATGTGCCCGTAAAAATGCCCCCAGTGCCGTAAAAATGCCCCCAGTGCCCCAATAAAGCTCCGGTCCGCAATTTCAGCAATAAAAAAAAAACAAAACACTTATACTTACCTCCATCAGGCTGGCAGCGATGCGATGCAGGCCTCTTCCGGCCTGTGTCCCGCGCTGTACGGGCCTCTGATAGGCTGCAGGCCTAGTGCCTGCAGCCTATCAGAGGAATGGGCAGGGGAGACGCCTCTCCCTCCCCTGCCCCGCAGTACAGGCATCTGTATCGCCGTCCCGAGGAGGGCGATACAGATGACTATGGAGGTGAGCGCTTCCACAATGGAAGCGCTCATCTCCCTCTGCAGGGCCGCGCCGCACCTTGCCTAATTGGCGGTGCGACCCTGCAAGTGGCAAGGGGGGCCCTTGGGGGTTGCAACTGCGACCGCTGCGACCCCCTATAGCTACGCCACTGGTGGTCATGTAGTAGTGGTGGCCAGCTTGCTCCTTTTCAAACCCGCTCTGAGGTAACTGCTGTATTGTGAACGCACATTGCATGAGCAGACACATCTTACGGTACTTTTACATTTTCACATCTGCGTTTTGGACGCTACCAGTCCAAAACACAAAGGTCAGGAATGGATCCATCCAAAGCGCAGACTTTATAAACGGATCCTGCTCCATAGAGAAGAATTGATCTTGGAACAGGATCCGTTTCTCTAAGTTTTTGAAGCACAGACAAAAATGCTACAACCCTAAGATGTGTCTCCGCATGCTCATGCAATGTACATACACCATAGAGCAATTACATGGCTGCGGTGGCCGTAACTAGGGGCAACGGCCTGACTGATGAGTGTGGGACAATGGATATACAAATATGCTAATCTTCTAAACGGTACATTTTATATAAATACATTCTATTAGTAATAATACTGGTACGGCTATATCTATCTATACAAACTACATTT
This sequence comes from Rhinella marina, assembly GCA_900303285.1. Taxonomy (NCBI): domain Eukaryota; kingdom Metazoa; phylum Chordata; class Amphibia; order Anura; family Bufonidae; genus Rhinella; species Rhinella marina. Next base: position 2,420 of record ONZH01024354.1, on the reverse strand, counting down.
GTGAGATGGGAATACCCCTTTAAGGCGCAGCATAAATGTACGTGAATACTGCATTAATATCAACATTTTCCCACAGTCCAGGCAAGCTGGAACCAACAGTGAATCATGCCTCTGCCTCTAATACCTGAGGGTCAGTTCTGTGTAATCACTTTCCACACGGTTGAAATTTATAAATTTTTTTTTTTTGGGGGGGGGGTACATTTCATTAAGGCGCAGCATAAATATACATTTGACATTTTGTCTCAGTTCAGGCAAAGCTAGATTATGCAATGCATCATCGCAAGGCCAATAATGCCTGAGTTCCATGTACTCATTTTCCACACTATTGAAATTTTAAAATTATTTGGAGACATGGTTGAAATTTTACAATATTTTTGCCCCCTTCGTTAAATTTTTTTGAAGGTACACTGACACCGCATAATTTTAGTGGATTACTGCATCAATACCGCTATTGAATATAGCGGTCAATACCGCTACAGTTCAGACAAAGCCATGCATCATGCCGCTACTAGAGATGAGCTAATCGAAGCTGACGAAGTGGAATTCGGAACGAAAGAGAATTTCATGGCGAATTTCATAGACACGTAGCCAATTAGCAGCCAGCCAGGCCAGGTCCTGTGATGTCACAGAACTATAAATAGCTCTGCAGCGCTGGAATCCGCCATTTGCTATTGATTTTAGACCAGAGACAGAGGTCAGGAGAGATAGGGAAAGTGAAAGAAAAACGTTCCTAAAGAAAAGAAATGAGATCATCAGGGATAGATAATCTGAATTGCAGAGATAGGAGAGGGACGATTTCTAGACAGAAAATCAGGCAGTGAAATCACTATTCTGGTACACTGAGCAGCAGTGAGTGGGCGTAGGGGTTAGCCTGTTATACACCATGTTCCAAATTATTATGCAAATGATATTTATCTCAGATTTTTCTAAATGGTCGGTGCAAATGACAGTCAATATAATAAAAGCAATCACCTGTTAGAGTATACATCGCATTTTATTGAACAAACCTCCCAATGATAACAGTATATTCTTCAAAAATTAAAAAAAAACTCAAAATGCACTGTTCCAAATTATTATGGACATTAGAGTTTCTAAACATTTTATATGTTTTTAAGAACCGAAAATGCTCATTTGTGGAATTTGCAGCATTAGGTGGTCACATTCACCTAAATAAAAAGCTATTTAAATCCAAAGAGTTTCTGCTTAAATTTCTTTGCATGATGTCAGAATAGCCTCCCAGAGCTGCTGTTTTGATGTGAACTGCCTCCCACTCATAGATCTTTTGCTTGATGATACTCCAAAGGTTCTCTATAGGGTTGAGGTCAGGGGAAGATGGTGCCACACCATGAGTTTATCTCCTTTTATGCCCATAGCAGCCAATGACACAGAGGTATTCTTTGCAGCATGAGATGGTGCATTGTCATGCATGAAGATGATTTTACTCCTGAAGGCACGTTTCTGCTTTTTTGTACCATGGAAGAAAGTTGGCTGTCAGAAACTCTATATACTTTGCAGAGGTCATTTTCACACCTTCAGGAACCCTAAAGGGGCCTACCAGCTCTCTCCCCATGATTCCGGCCCAAAACATGACTCCTCCACCTCCTTGCTGACGTCGCAGCCTTGTTGGGACATGGAGGCCATCCACCAACCATCCACTACTCCATCCATCTGGACCATCCAGGGTTGCACGACACTCATCAGTAAACAAGACTGTTTGAAAATTAGTCTTCATGTATGTCTGGGCCCACTGCAACCGTTTCTGCTTGTGAGCACTGGTTAGGGGTGGCCGAATAGTAGGTTTATGTACCACAGCAAGCCTTTGAAGGATCCTACACCTTGAGGTTCGAGGGACTCCAGAGGCACCAGCAGCTTCAAATATCTGTTTGCTGGTTTGTAATTGCAGTTTAGCAGATGCTTTCTTAATCCTATGAACTTTCCTGGCAGAAACTTTCCTCATTCTGCCTTTATCAGCACGAACACGTCTGTGCTCTGAATCAGCCACAAATCTCTTCACAGTACGATAATAACGCTTAAGTTTTCATGAAATATCTAATGTTTTCATCCCTTGTCCAAGGCATTGCACTATTTAATGCTTTTCGGCAGCAGAGAGATGCTTTTTCTTTCCCATTTTACTTGAAAACACTGGCCTGCTTAACACCTTGACGACCTAGGACGAGAATGCTCGTCCTAATATGGCGTTACTTAACGCCCTAGGATGAGCATTCTTGTCCTAGGGTTAAGGTGCTGCTGCTGCCCGCTGCTGCAATCTACAGCAGGGGCCCGGCTGATACTAACAGCCGGGCCTCTGCTGTATCCACCAGCACCGGTGATTACACCGATGCCGGCGGATTAACCCCTTGTATGCCGCGGTCACGCGGACCGCGGCATACAAGGTAATTGCGGCAGCTTTAAACATCTGG